>JAEMWC010001906.1:0-17500 GCA_016490735.1 Pachyseris speciosa | reverse complement strand
ACTATGATGGGGCACAGGGATCTGTTCTCTTACCTCATTCTCTCTTGAACTGAATTTAACACAAATCACTTGGTACTTGGTACCCCGCCAGCAATAGGCAATCCCTAAATATTGAAGCCAATTTATAAGTAATATAAATTTAAGTTAATGTGAAAAGCCATGAAAGGGAGGTCAGAGAAGTTATATGACCCGTGTTTTCTTCATATACATCTCTGTCACACAATATCTCGGTTAGACAACACTTTCGCGTTGTACAAAAGGTCAAATTCACCTTTCGCGTCATTATGGCGTGTTATTCTCGAGCCAATCATACTTATGCTTTTCCTTTATGTCAATTAAAAAGACCATGCGGTCTTATCTTCACATCTGTAGTTCACTTCAACTTCTCTGACCTCTCAGAGTGTTGTGAAAAATTTGTAGTTTGAATTCTTCGCTTTCAATTCTTCGCATTATTTCGCCCTATTCAGAGTTTCAGTTTATTCTGTTTTTTTTTTTTCCACGAGTTTACGTTCAAGATTTACGTACATTACGTCGTTTCCAAGGATAATGCCGCCAATTCGATGTGGTCGAAGATCCTGCGTTCAAAACATGGATGTCGCAGAACTAACCGACTATTCGGTTCAGCAGCCGAGAAACTTTTGCAGACAAAGGAACATTGTTTCCTCTGGCAAAAGGACCACTCTTCTGAGCCGGCTTAGAGGTTCTGCTCCGCAAGTCGAGTCTCTAAACGAAAGTGTAAGAGCTAATAATGTACAAGACAACGCGCGCGCAGTTCCCCAAGAACATGTGGTCAACGCTAACGCGAACGATAGCAGCTTCACGGAAGAAAATGTAATGTTTTGCAATCACACAGTTAAATGCCATACAACGATTAGTTCAAGAATCCATTTCGGCTGCTTCAAGGGAAATCACTAACGAAGAAGCTCTGACAGCAGTTCACGTTTTGCAGCCAAATTCCTTGCCATCAGCCACAACTTCCAATCGTACCACGCCATCCGTCAATCTTGTCACGCAACAGCAAACATCGAGCCTATCAGATGTCTTTCGACACGCGGCACCATTCCAGGATATCCCTGCTCAGTATGTGAAGGATATACAATCCGGTGAGTTCTTTGAATTGTCAAAGCTCCTTCCCAGACATCTGTCAGCTTTAAATGAGGAGGACAATCTTATGCTCAACCTAGACAACTCGGTGGTTCGAGTTTCAAAGAAAGCCAAAACATCCACCTCTATCACTGACACTGAACAGCGGACCACTGCTTTCCCAACCTATATGAGCGTCTTCACACAGAAATTCCCTCAGCGTTCTCAGGAGCTGCTACAATACCTAAGCTTGATTAGATATGCTGCACAAGACCCGCGAGTGGTCGGAAATTGATCAGCAACTTTGGCTGACGATATTTACGGTGGCACCTTCGGTGCTGAAATAGGAGTATCCTCTTTTTTCTAAAGGACCCCAAACCAACAGTGTCTCATCTGGGGCTGAACGTCGAGGCACTTGCCATGCCTTCAATTGTAATGGGTGGTGTCACAGGAACCCCTGTAGCTTTAAACATGTCTGTAACCGATGTGCAGGGGCACACCTAGGACATGACTGCCACACGTCCCCAGGGAAACCACGAGAGGCTAGAGATAGGGATCGAGACAAGACAAGGGATGGAGACAGGGATACCCTTAAGTCCAACCCCCCCCCCCCCCCCCCACGAAAATAAGGCATTTACTGGGTCCTTATCCACTCCTATTAATGTAAATAGCCTAGAGAGGGTACTCATTGACCACTCCGATCGCTTATTTGTTTCCCGTTTATGTAACAGTCTTAAGCATGGTGCTGATATCGGATATAAGGGGACCCGGGTTCTCAGGTTTTCCCGGAACTTACCGACCGCATTAGATCAGCCTGATGTAGTCACAGCTAATTTAATGAAAGAAGTTGCCTTGGGTCGTGTGGATGGTCCTTTCCCAGCCCCCAACCCCCCTTCCCCTCCCGTTTCCCAAATTTTCAGGTTTCCCCAATCGGGCTAGTTCCTAAGAAGCATTCCAACAAATTTCGGACCATTTTCCATCTTTCCTTTTTTAAGTCGGGGTTGACTAGCATTAACTATTCGATTTCGAAGGAGGATTTCAGCTTGCAGTACATAACCATTGATAATGCCATTGAGGGAATCTTAAGCTTGGGACAAGGTTCCTATCTCGCAAAGACAGACATCGAGTCTGCTTTTCGCTTAATTCCTCTTCGCCCCTCCGATTACGAGCTGTTTGGTATGTACTGGCAAGGCTCTTATTACTATGACAAGGTTCTCCCATTTGGATTACGAAGCGCCCCCCCCTCCTATTTAACCAGCTTTCAGAGGCTATTGCGTGGATCCTGCTTAATAAGTGCTCTATCTCTTTCGTTTGCCACATTCTTGATGACTTCTTTATTATTGAGGCTACCTCTGACTTACCTTCACCCAGCCATGACGAGAGGCAGCGGAGTCGATCTGGAAGTATTTCAAAGGAATGCGGGGTTGTGGACCCCGCATTCCTTACATATTTGAATTTCAATCTGTCAGTGAATCAGCCCGTGTAAAGTAGAAGGCGTGAAAATTCGCAAGTGCGGCTGTCAAAACTAATTTTTGTCACCGGAAACACTGTGATTGAGCCGTGAGAAAATTAGGATCACTTTTTATGCGGCGGGGAGAATGAGAAAGTGACGAGACAACAAACAATAATGCAGAAGTCCAAATCACGCATTCGTTTTTTTTTTTTAATTAGGAAAACCCGGCCGAATTAGGAATACCGGTAAACTCGCCTACACCTCCACAACTTGTTCGCTTCCTGGTAGGCGAGTTCACTCAAGTAATGTATGTTCAGTTATAACTTTAATTTTTCATTTTGTGAGCGTTTACAAATATAGCACGTTTTCCTTTGTCTATGACAAATTTACTCAAAGCCGGCTATGTTGATTTGATTAAATTTCCGTGGATTTTCCTACGACCGTAACAGGGAGCAGCGGCTTTCAGTATTTGACGTGAGATGGATGTGAAGATGAATAAAATAAATAACTGTGATAATCTGTGACTTTGGAGAGCACACTGGTACATAAGTTGTTGCCACGGATAGAAACTTTGATATCAAGAAGAGCCAGCGAAGTTTCTCTAATTTCCCAGGTATATTTCAGAGCCGGATGAGGAATTGACGGAGGTTATAAATTCATTGAGTTCCTCAAAACACTGCACCGATGCCGTCGTCAATGTAGTGACCGTATAGTTCAGGTTTAGGGTCTTTGTATTGATTGAATTGGTGCTCAACGTATAACCTACAAAAACAAAAACAAAAAAAAAAAAAAAAAGAAAAAAGAAAAAGAATGGCGTAGCTGGTTACCATTTTTGTGCTTATCGCCACACCATTAATTTGCTGTTAACAGTCATCAGCGAATGAAAAAGAAAAAAAAAAGGTCGGGGGAGGGGGGGGGGCTACTCCCTCTTATGGGCTATATCAGGTATATGGGGCACCAAAGGGTATGGATTTTTAGCCGTGTTGGTCTGAAATAGGTTATCGATTTTGAACATTTTGGTTTGAAATAAGTTATGGTTTGTCCACTCGTCTTGGATTGGGTATACTTTTTTAGAAGAAGCTACTTCTTCTTCAGTAGGCGATAAGACCATCTGCAAAAGCCATTCTTTTTTGTCCTTAATTATCTTTTATCTTTTATCGCGCACATGAAATAAGTCTGAAACAGGGTATCAAATTTTTGATCAGGTCTGAAATAGGGTAGGGAGAACCGCTGTTTTTGTTCTGAAATAGGGTAAGTGTTTCGGGAAGGGGGCCGCACGCCCTACCCAATTTTTCTGGGAGTACACCCCCACCCCACCCCCCTCACCGGGATCAAGTTAACACCGAAAGGGGGAAAAATCTAGAGCAAAAATTCATCTTTCAAATCGTATCAATGAACGCTTTTCGTTCAATTTATTTCCGTTTTTCACGTAGCTCCAGGTTCTGTGCACAAACCATACATAACCCACAATTCCTGGATGGGCTCTGTCGAAGGGCAAACACTAGAAACGTCAGCTTTTTGAATCTCTATACGGTGGTCCATTCCGTTGACAAACCATATTCTCGTGTTTCACTCCCCAACAGACGCAGCACCTGACAGTTTCTTTTAAAACTAACCCTTTTCATTCTCATCTGTTGATCACATTTTTTTTTATTATAAACATTTATTGTAGCTCAAAAAACATTATTTTGTGTTTCGATTCATTATTACACCAAACGAAGTGGGTACCCTGTGGCACAAACTCAAAATATTACAATGCCTAATCTAAGCCTGTTCCACCTCACGAAGTTTGGAGAACTTTTAGTACGGAAGTACACGTAAGTTGACTACTATGTATCATTGGCAGTCACAAAAATTCCGTTCCAATTAGTTTGACTTCAAATCACAAGACCACTGGACTATTCGTCACATCTGATGCCACTAGTAACCTTGGTGATACTTCAATAGTTAAAATGAAAATGAAAACAAGAATTGTTACAGGCAACAGTAGCACACTCCGACGAAACATCTGGATGCCACTGGTAACCTTGGTGATACTTGAACAGTTACAATGAAAATGAAAACAAGAATTGTTAAAGGCGACAGTACCACACTCCAACGAAACATCTGGATGCCACAGGTAACCTTGGTGATACTTGAGCAGTTAAAATGAAAATGAAAACAAGAATTGTTAAAGCCAACAGTAGCACACTCCGACGAAACATCTGGATGCCACTGGTAACCTTGGTGATACTTGAGCAGTTATAATGAAAATGAAATAAACAAGAATTGTTACAGGCAACAGTAGCACACTCCGACGAAACATCTGGATGCCACTGGTAACCTTGGTGATAGTTGATCAGTTATAATGAAAATGAAATAAACAAGAATTGTTATAGGCAACAGTGGCACACTCCGACGAAACATCTGGATGCCACTGGTAGCCTTGGTGATACTTGAGCAGTTAAAATGAAAATGAAAACAAGAATTGTTAAAGCCAACAGTAACACACTCCGACAAAACATCTGGATGCCACTGGTAACCTTGGTGATAGTTGATCAGTTATAATGAAAATGAAATAAACAAGAATTGTTACAGGCAACAGTGGCACACTCCGACGAAACATCTGGATGCCACTGGTAATATTGGTGATAGTTGAACAGTTATAATGAAAATGAAAACAAGAATTGTTAAAGGCAATAATAGCACACTCCGACGAAACATCTGGATGCCACTGGTAATATTGGTGATAGTTGAACAGTTATAATGAAAATGAAAACAAGAATTGTTATAGGCAACAGCAGCACACTCTGACGAAACATCTGGATGCCACTGGTAATATTGGTGATAGTTGAACAGTTATAATGAAAATGAAAACAAGAATTGTTAAAGGCAACAGTAGCACACTCCGAGGATACATCTGAATGCCACTGGTAACCTTGGTGATACTTGGTGATACAGTTAAAATGAAAACAAGAATTGCTGAAGGCAACAGCAGCACACTCTGACAATACATCTGGATGTTACTGGTAACCTTGGTGATTCCTGATTCCTTGGTGATTTTGTATATATTTTTTTTATTTTGTGCTATTTGAGACTAGATCAACAGATTGGAAAAGAATAAATACATGTATTGTTGCTGGTTGGTGTCAATGCAGTCAGCAGCTCATTTATGACAAATGTCCATTTTTTGTTTTCAGGTCCCACAAAAATGAATATCTTGGGAAGTGTAGAAGATATATTGGGGCATGCACTTCCCATTGAGAAGATGGCATTTTTCCTGAGAAAATTATTTTGTATGTTTTTTCATTTTTTGCTATTTGAGACTAGATCAACAGATTGGAAAAGATGTAAACAATTTGCATCTTAAGTAAGCCATTGATTTCCATTTACAAAACATCCCCAGAGGATTTTTTTAATGTTTAGTCTTTACCATTTTACATACCTGAAATTGAGCTAACATGGATATTGTGTTTTCCAATTTCTGTTTGTTGTCCAGTCTTCTTTTGCACCGTCAGTTGGTCCCATTGAAGGACTCTGGACCATAACTTCTCAGTGCCCAGTTAGCCTCCTGCAGGGAATTAATCTTGTAGGCAACAAAGCCAAAGAATCAAGAAGCTGCTCAGTATTTTGTCTTTCCATGTGTGACATTGCAAAGAGTTGAATACTCCTCAGCTCCTCCTCCAACAAAAATTGAAGATCATCATGTATCCCGGTTGATCTGTAGGAAAGGAGAGGGAGTGGAGAACTGTGATACTCATAAAGAGAGATAATTAATGCCTAAGGTGGGGAAATTTGATCCAGTTTTACCAAATTTCAGGCCCTAGTGTGGGATTTTGACCAAAAATTATTTTGAAAAGTCAAATGTCCTAATATGTCCGAGTTACCCCCTCTTGTTCTTATAAACATTGATAAGTAGCAAACTACAATTTTATCCTGTTCTAAGAATCTCAATAAGGCCTAAGACATGAAATTAACCTGTTTCAGGAAATGTGTGCATAATTTATGAGTGACATTGTGCGGATTTCGTAAAGGGAAAGGCAATTACCTTTCGTTGACGGGGTCTGTTGTAGTATTTTTGTCCTCAGATAGTGAGTATTTACTCCTCTGTCGCGAAATCTGTTCCTTGGGATTTATTTTTCGTGCTACAAGAACTATTTCGCGCCACTCGCTATGGAAAACCGCTGATCAGTGTTTCCGAGTGCAAAGTTCGCAGAAAAAAAAATGATAATTTCTCTAAGCTTACCTTTTTTGGAGCAGCTACTTGGCAGGGTTAGTAATAAGCAGCCAATGTCTTCATCCATTTCTTGCGAAACAACCCATGATGACCCTGACATTTGCAAACGGCGATTCGTTTGAGTCTTCATCACAGGATTCAAACTACTCGCGGCCGTGCGAGTGCTCGTTTATACGACGGCTTGAGCTTCGCAAAGTACGCTAATGACAAGGCTGTTTAAAAAGCATCTTAGCTGGTCAAAGATCTCCTCTTGATATAATTGCCAATCTCGTGCACGGAGAAAGGAATGTCGCAAGTAATCCAAACGATGAGGCAACGATTTCATCCTCTGAAGAAGCTTTTCCTTGATACGAATCTCCATCTATCGTCTGTAAAGCTCTTCGCCTTGAATACTCGGACAATATCCTCCGGAAAGCGTGCTGGTAGGGAATATTCCTCGAGAAATATTCCTCGGAGCTATAGCCTCGGTTTTCTCAAATGACTGCGGAAACGACAACGTGACTGAACGCACGTCAATCGTCAAGACTAAATTTGATACTGACATATTAATCCTATTTGGTCCGTCCTCTCTTTGTTGACAGAAGTTTAATTAAGGAGTAAACCGCAATTTTAATTAGTTCGGAAACCAGTACTTCCAGTTTAGGCCCACTTGCGTCTCCTCATGAGGGCTGCAAACAGAGCTTGTTAAACATGTTATTCACCCTTAGGAACTTGTGCATCTCAAGTGCTGCAGACAAAACTCAAGGGCCCTGTACTTGCCTAGAATTTATGGGAATTATCCTGAACTCTGTTAGGATGGAAGCCCGCCTTCCCTATGACAAAGTGGAACGCATTCAGACCTCCTTGAATAGTTTTAAATCTAGAAAGTCATGTACCCTAAGAGAGTTGCAGGCTCTTATCGGTACACTAAATTTTGCCTGTAGGGTTGTTACTACATGTGCTGTTAGTCCGATTTCTCACGCCACTATCTCCGGGCACTCAAAACGTATTTACAAAAAGTGAAGTTTTAGGATTTGACCTTGACCATGACCTTGAAAGAGTATAATAAATTGAAAAAATCTAATGAGAATAAACCGGCGCCAAACAAGGTAGTTTATAAAATTGAAAATTTATTTGGAGATGATCCCTTTCCAGAATTTCTTAAAACGAAAAAGAGTAATACTTTTGAAAAAACAATGAAAAAAGTGTCAAAAAAGGAGAAACGCATAAAGAAAAAATCATCCAAAATCGACAAAAAGTATCAAACCCTGTTGTCTCAAATAAAATTGAATGATAAACAAACAAAATTTGATAAACTTTTCAAGAAAGCAAATAGCAAAGAGAGAGATATTGATAGAAAAACATTTGATACCGATATCAAATATCAAACCTTAAAGTGAGATAAGCAAACATTTGACATCGACAGAAAATATCAAACCCTAATGTCAGATAAGCAAACAAAAATCAATGAATATCCGATGATATATAATACGTTACATAATTTTCGCAGGGATGAGATAAAAATGAGTGAAAATAAAAAAAGAGCCGAGATGAGTTTCACAAAATTATTTGAAAAAAGACTCAGTAAGATTTCAGGCAAGAGAGAGTTAGTGTCAATGATTTTAGATTTCGAGGTATCTGTTCCAATTACAAGATCATCAGAAGAAAACGACATGGATGAGTTTAATATTTCACGAAAGAAAGTGATCAAATCAAAACAGTTTCGTAATTCGGTGACAAAAAGTTACGGACCATTTACAGTTGAAAAACCAAAACAAATGAACAATGATGACATTTATAAACTTGTGATGTATGTATTATTGAGCAACAAATTCAATGTATTATCGGGCGAGTTCATTTCAGCTATCGGTTGTAAGATAATGAAACTTGATAATAAACAAAACAAAAAACAGAAAATGGGTAATTTAAAACTTGAATCATACTTGTTAAACAAACAACGACCCATCAAAAACCATGGAGTGAATACATGCGTTGTTGATTATGTTTGGGATCAAGTACAAGGAAAACGAGGGTTTAAAACGTATACCTATGACAAGTTGAAAAATGAGATTTATGAATTTTTACCTGAAGGTGTTATGATAAATACAGAGGAATTAATTAATTGGGCAAAAAATTGTCATAGCAATGTGTCAATTCATGCATTTGATGCGAGGTACAAAAAATTTATCACGCACAGTAACGCCCGTACAGATGTTGTTTTAGTGTACATTGTAAAAGATAATCATTGCCATCCTATCACAGATCAAAAACTCAAAATTGTTGCATCAAAATCAAACCAGGGTGGTTGTCACGATTTATTGAAACATATGACAGAACTGAAATGGACGAGAAGACATGAGAAAGTGACAAAAATCGACTACGTTGACGAGATATGTGATTTTGAAAAAGAGAATCATATTGTCATCCTCCCTGAAAATGCCAAAATGAAAGAAGCCATTGATTTGTAAAGCAAGAGTGAAAATTATTACATTGAATATTTGCATTGGAGCAATAACGGTATTCTCGATGGTTTCATTGATCATAAAAAGAATATGTACCTCCTGAATGAGGATTATGATATGAGAAAAACTATCTGTGACAAACTATTTGAAATTTACAAAACACACGACTTCAAATGGACAAACCAAAGCTACACAAGTATCGCAACAAGTTTATTCAGACAAATGTGTGGTCATATTCCTGAATCATCTTATAATACAAAAACACGACAGATGCTTAATGAATATTATCCGAGAGCTCTGCAATGGTTTACTACAGATAGTATTCCCGAAGACGTCGTCAATATTGACATATCTAAATGTTACTCGAGTATTTTGTGGAACAATAAACACGAAATACCCATTTATAGCATCTACGATGTCATCAGACCGTTCAAATTTAAAAGCGAGTTAAGACAATGCGGTGAATTTGATATCGACGAAACAACAATCAACTTCTACAGCAACCCGATCAAAATAGAAGCTGGTTTTTATAGTTCCAATCTTGTATCGTACCTCGTTGATTTCTTGTATATGCCAGTAAGTCAAATCAAACACAAGATCGTCACAAAGAAAGCTTTTAAGCCAAACACATTCAGTGAATTGATCAAATACGTATTCGACAAATTTCCAGAAGCTGAAGCCAAAAAATTAGCAAACAGTTTCATCAGAGAACTTGGACGAAAATATGATAAGACAAATCACGGGTTTACGTGTACTGAATAAGAAACGACTATGTGTTGTTGGACATCTGCGATGGCTGAAAGTAAAAATGTTACATCATTACAATGATATTTATCTCATTCGTGAACAAAAAATTGATCGTTTATTCTCAGACAATACGAGTATCAACCGATTTGTTATTTCAGAAGCTATATTAAAATGCCTGCTGCTCATTGATGCGTGTCACGGTGAAGACAGCGTTTTATGTGGATATAACACTGATGGAATCTACATTACAAATCCGAAAATATCATTCAGAAATAAAAAAGACGTGACTTTCAGAATTGACAAAATTGGTAAGGCGTTTGTGACAGACAGTGAATTGGCTTACTTTGAGAAACATTATAGAGAAAACATGAGTGAGATAGATGCAGAGAAAAGTGGAAAAGGATGTATTTTCAACGGCCAAGCGGGTTCGGGTAAAACAACAAAACTCTGCAAAATGGTACAAGAAGCAAAAAATCCACTTGTATTATCATTTACAAACAAAGCCATTGAGAATGTGAAAGAAAAATTGATCGGAATGGGATTTGATAAGAGGGAAGCTAATAAAATCTGCCGTACATTCGACTCTTACTTTTGCGAATGGAATGGTAGAGATGTTTACAGTCTCGAGAACAAGAAGATCTTCATCGAAGAATTTAGCATGGTACCAAATAAATGTATGACATTGATTTATGAAGCTTTTACAATGTTCGATATTACCGAGTACATGTTCGGAGACTCGAACCAATGTGAGCCTGTTGAAGGTGGAAGTCAAATTAATTACGATTATTTGTATTCGAAAACAGTTCGTAAAATGTGTCCAAAAACCAAAACACTACAATACGTTGAAACTTCATGTAGATATGACAAACAGACACATAAAATACTTAAAACATTTTTGACCCATGGTAAGTTAAACACACACTTTCAATCGATTGACAAGAAACTTACAAAAACATATGTTATTTGAACTCAACGAGAATAAAATCAACGCAAATTGTTGCGACATGTTTACAAAAAACAAGAGATATGAAACAGTGGAATTCAATTATAATGGAAAAAAGGAAACTTACAGAGTGTGTCGAGGAATGCCAATAATTGCAACAACAAACATTAAGAACGAAGAGATTTTCAATACGATGGAATTTGTGATTGAAGATATGTGTAAAGAGAGTTTTATGGTTCATGGTGTATGGTTTGACGAAAAAGAGTTTGCCGAGAGTTTCATTCCAAGCTTCTTGTGACTGTTTACAAGTACCAAGGTGCAGATATCAACGAGCATTACAATATATTTGACGTTGATCGCATGGACAAAAAACAGTTGTATACAGCATTAAGTAGAACAACTAAGATAGAGTACATTCATTTGAACAACAAAGAAACAAACAAGAGGTACTTCAATAGAAGGAAACCAATTTTAGAGTTAGTCAACAGCAAATTCAATAGTTTGTTCAAGAATGGAAAAATATACAAAATAACGTTCGACAACAACATGATTTACATTGTTCAAGATGTGAAGAATTGAAAACAAGATTCAAACGGCATCTATTAGACAAAAAAAGCCAAGTTTTTAAACATAAACAAAAAAAACCCAAAATATAACTGATTGTAAATGCTCCAAGCAAGGACAAAAAGAGTTTGGAAAAGGTTGAAAAAGCGTACATTGAAGAATATGCTGAAAAGTATGGTAAACTATTATTGAACATCAAATAAAATCCCATAAAAACCAAAAAGGTGGAGTACAAAGTAACAATTGAAAATCAAAAACAGCTTGAAGAGCGAATAGCCAAACTCGAAAAGAAATTAACTATCAAGGACGATACAAAAAACAAAAACTGGTTCTTTGATAGTATTATCGACGGAGAAAGACATTATTCTAAATCAAGATACGTTAATTGCTCAAAAGACAAAGCGTTAGAACAGATAAATGCTAAAAAACAAACATTAATCGATAAATTAACCGTTTATTTTTAATGCGATTTAATATAATTTATAAGTATATGAGTAGTAAGATTGAAACTAAGAAAAACGTTTATTCTGTTCATCCAATTTATGATCTGTATGCCTCAGACGAGGATGGAAATGTGGTTAACATGATCAAAAAGGCACCTGATTTGGGTGCTAGAAATAAAATTGGTTATATGGATTATATGGTGAGGAAATATGATGAAAAACATAAAATATATAGTGTTCATCGATTCATTTGGGAATGTCACAATGGTATTATTCCAGAGGGAAAAGTCATCGTCATATCAACAACAACAAAGAAGACAATCGTTTATGCAATTTGCAGCTTGTTACACAACAACAGAATTGCAAGAAATCAGCAAAAGGACGGGATTATTCATTATTACGTAAAAATAAAAAGTGTGTGAAAGCAACAAATATCCTTTCTGAAGAACTATTATGTTTTGATAGTTTGTATGCCGTTCATCAACATCTCCAAATTCGTGTCGCTTCCGTCATAAGGGTTTGTGAAGGTCTTAATAAAACAGGAGTTTCAAAAAAGAATGGTTAATTGTATAAATTTGTATATGTTAAAAAAGAGGAGATGCCTGGTAATTATTTGAAATCGGTTAATGTTTGAATTTGTCAGATGAGGATAAAAAGAAACACCAATTGGAAGCTATAAAGAGGTGGCAGAACAAGGAATTCAAGTGTTTGAAATGTGAAAAAGTAATGAAAAACGGTAATAGACGGTACCATAACAAAAAATGCAAATAGCCAGAAACAATCATATTTTTGGCTATGGATCGCAAAGAACGGTATATACTGTATCGGTTTATTATTATTAATACATTAGATAGTTATCGTTAGATTATTTTCCTCTTCGTGATAAATATAATTTGCTCTCTTCCATATGTTTGGTTATTTCATAAATTAAATCTTCAAAACAATTGCTCATAATGTATTTGCATTTGTTTTTTTAATACATCTGTTTCATATTTGTTTGTTTATCCGACACCTGGTACACACCTGTTGGACTTTTAAATTCAAGACACAAAGCATTGTATTTTCTAGTTGGATTCATTAACATCAAATCACATTGTCCAGCCATATATCCTTTGTTATAACTTTTGATTCTCATATTCGAGCTTATTTGATTTTCACCAAGACCAGCAATCATTAGAGCATCTTCATAATTTTTTTTTCTGATAAATGATACAATCTTACAGTGTAAATCATTTTCATTTTTAATCAATAGCATACTATTATTTCTATCATTAAATTGTCTGTAATATCCTTGTTTTCTGATTGATGGTAATACTTTTGATGTAATCCAATGTTTAAAATTTTCAGCTTCTTGTTTTTGAGATGAAAATAAAAGTGAATAAAATCCTGATTCGTTTATAAAAAAAGCATTCGAAGGTTTTTTCAATAGCCTCAGCACGACTGTCACTTTTTGTCTGTCGTGAATTTATGATTATTTTGTAGTCTCTCCAGATTTTATCACCAGATACAACATGATTTCTAACTGCTCTATGTGGATTTTTATAGTTAAGAATAATAGCAATATCTCTACCTCTAAACCATATTTTATTTTTATCATCAAGATAACAATCTATTGATACATCTAATTCTTTATTACTATAGGAATATTTTTGCATACTCATATATAATATAGTTAGATAATCATCATTTCTCACATATCCTTTAAATCCCTGAATGGTATCCAACTATTGAAATCATCACTATATCCCTTCCACTTTACTAAAGCATGTTTCTTCTTGTAATCCCTCCGAATGACTTTATCAGTACGGAAAACATTCTGTTTGGCTTTTAATAATTCAGGTTCATAAAAACTCCCTTCAATATCTTCACCTCTTAGATCTTTTAGTTTGTATGTTATTGGATTAGTGCATTGGATCTTATCTATTATGAATAATTCTTCTGTCCAATTTGGTGTATAACCCTTGTCGAACACATTCCGTTTATACTTGGATATTCGAACCTTATCACCAACTTTAAATTTTGGTTTATGTTGTAATGTTTCCATTTCACCATACAAATTGAAATAGACCACACCCTCATTCTCCTTCTTTGAAGCCTCTGTGGGAGTCATCTTTATACTTGAATGTTTTGTGTTATTGTACTGTTTCACTAATTTTGGTAGCATATCGAGATACATTGTATTCCCTTGGACAGTGAACTGTTTCCACATCTTGGACTTCATTGTTCTATTCCATCTTTCAACCACAGAGGACGTTTCTTCATTCTCGGTGGAGTAAATATGTATCCCATTTTTCTCAAGGAAGTCCTTCAAGTGTTTGTTATAGAACTCTTTCCCTTATCGACCCAAAGATATTGTGGGCTTCTGCCTTCCTTGAATATTGTTTGAAATGCTTCAGTTACAGTTTCACCCTTTTTATCCTTCAGAGGAACAATCCTACCATATTTACTGAAAACATCAATAACCATCAAAAGATATTTATAACCTTTATTCCATTTACTGAATTTTTGCATTTTAACAAGATCAGCAGCCCATATTTCATCAATTTTATTTACAATCACACGCCGTTGAGTAAAGTTGCGTTTTATGGGTGTATGTAATTCATCTGCTAATTTTTCTTGCCAGTTTTCTTCACTCGACGGCTTTTACCGTTTTTTGGAACACCGAGACCAAGTTTCTGTTTTCTGTCAATCATATTTCTTGCAATAAAATGCCCCCATTCTCTTTCATTGTATGGAACTTGATCAAGAGCAGCAACCATTTTGCGATCAGCCTTGTTTTTGCATTTCTTGTCATCTCCACAAACAGATTAATCAACATCATGCTGCATTGAGATAGCATCTGTTTTCCCTGTTGGCTGTTGATAAATCTGAAGTATTTCACCAGTTGTTGGGTTGTATTTAAGCTGCTCATCAAGCGGATTGTATGGACCTGTATAATTATGGCCTGGTAAAGTCCATCCACTTTTTGATTTAGGTAGCTTGCCGATAGCTTTATGAATATCAATAGCACCACCATAATCCAATCCTTTAATATCGGTTTTATGCATTTGCTTTCCATCTTTTCGTTTTGGTCTAATTTTTGTTGATATTTGTACCAAACCCTCTTTACCTACTTTACTTATAATTGGTTTAGCTTTATCTGGAGCGATGTTAATAGCTTTTTGTTGTAGCTTCGGGTTTCTCAAAGCTTCAGTCGCATAGTATTTAGCAGCTTGAGTTCCTTTTTCGCGAGAAATGGGATTCCATATTGTAGAAAGCCATCGAGAGCTGTTTCAGCTACTGTATCAACAACACCTCGTCCTATTTGATTCTTAACAAATTTTGTTTTTATGATACCACATTCATCACAAACACATTTCATTATTGTTCTATTATTTGAGGTTTTTTCATATCGTTCAGAATCTTTAACACATTCATAGTTTCTTCTGTTTTGACACAATATGTTTTCATATAAATTAATTAGATAATTTTAAGCTCTTCGTCCATAACCTTTATAAAACAATCCACTGTCCGTAAGATTTTTTTCCTCCATTTTTTTTGTACTCAGCATACTCTCTCTTATAGCCAGCAACAAGGGCTTTAGCATCTTTCTCCGGTAATGTCGGTCCGGATAGTGCGTTTACTAAAATTAATACCCTCTGGGACAGCTTTTAATCTATTAACAGGGTTTTTTGATCCAAAAGTTTGTCCACAAAACCTCGCTCTTTTTGATTCTTAACAAATTTTGTTTTTATGATACCACATTCATCACAAACACATTTCATTATGGTTCTATTATTTGATGTTTTTTCATATCGTTCAGAATCTTTAACACATTCTGTAATTTTCTTCTGTTTAATGTAATATGATTTCATATACAAATATGTTAGATAATAGTTTTAATATGCTAGCATTAATTGACCTTCTTCATTCTCAAATAATATCATTAAAAAAATTTTGACATCTAATCCCTTTAATTTCATGTGTTCTTCCAATCTTGTTTTTGTTATTGCTAGAACATGTAAAATGTCATTACCATTAAGAGAGTTTTTTGAAAGTCTTAAGACAATAGTTTTCCTTTCATTATAAGCAATCTTTAGTCTAATCTTCTGATTTTCTGATAGTTTTACATTGATTTTACAAAGTTGAGACATTTATATAAGTGAATTAGATATTTTCGAACTAATCCTTGATGAAATTGATGATTGTGTTGATTGTCTGTTGAACTGAATTTGGAATTATGTATTATATTTAGAATTGATCTACCTTTTTGTCTCTCGAGAAGATAGTACAAACACCAATATCCACACAACATAGAATCACGCTCTTGTATCTCATCTCCAGAGTATGCAAGTTGTTTTCTACTTGTAGCCATATATTTTTGAACTTCTGTTGGCATCATCAAACCGAATGAGTCGAAGTATTCACAGTACGTGTCATCAATATTCCGATAACAGACCCAATGAGTGCCAGGTCCAATTTTACTGTCAAGATTTACTATTCCACATTCTTTGTTTTTGATTTGTCTCGGTAAAGCGTCTCGACTAAAGACTCCTCTAAAATGTTTGATGTTAAGTTGTTTTACCCAATTCAATAAATCAAAGTTGGTTAATGCTTTATTAATGAATTGTTCCAAGTATAGGGATTGAATTGAAGGACTGTTTTTGCCTAACAGAAGACCTTTTCCTTTGGCTTTCTTTTTTTTATTCCCATACCAATTGGGTTATCCCATGTACCAACAACGGGTGGTGATTGCCATGGTATTAAATGATTTCCACCATCTTTTTTCATTATTGATTCAGCAACATGCACAGGTATTGATCGTCTCGGACGACGACTTTCAACATGTAAACCTTTTCCAGTCAAGGCTTTCATAAGCAAGGGAATTCCAGTTGAGGCTAATATTGTTGCTACCCCCTTTTCAATCTGTGTTTTCGTCGGTTTAATAATAAGCTGCCCACCTGATTGCATCAAACATTTGTCTCGTGTTCAGTAAATTTTTCTCGTAATTCAGTAACTGGGACATTTTATTATTTTTATTATGAATTGGAAAGAATCCCTTTTGTATCTTCCCAAACAGTATATTCATTCCGAGACTTCCGAGAGCTGAAATAGCGCCCGTGGCTAATGGTGGAATTGCTTTAGCTGAAAGAGGAAACAAACTTGACCAAAGAGAACCACCATGTACAATAGCTTTTGATTTGTGTCTGTGATATCTTAATGTCTGATCCTTTGTTCATATTTTTGGCTTTAATCAGTTTATTGATCTGCGTTTTTGTTAACATAAGTTGATCATTACCAGATAATTCTCCACTTGATAATCGTATTGTCACAGCTGAATTTGTTTCATATGCTTTTGCAAGCTTTTCTTTCTGACCCGGTGAAAGTTTCACTCCATGAGGATGATAAGTAGTCATATATATATATATATATATATATATATATATATATATATATATATATATATATATATATATATATATATACATATTAGATAAATGTATTTATTTACATCGATCTGAAGAATTAACTTCCCATCAGTCTTTCTCATCTCAATATCCTGTTCATTATAGGACTAAGTGATACACACTATAATCTGCGTTTGTTCCATTACTCAAAGTGTATTTGAAA
>JAEMWC010001905.1:72500-81349 GCA_016490735.1 Pachyseris speciosa | reverse complement strand
AATACGAATGAAATTCTCGCAAAGGTACAGTGGGTTGACATGGCACGTTCAGTTCAGCCTACACTCCCCACCCACCTACCACCCCTTTTAATAGCTAGACTGTCATCTCATTTCCGGATCTATACAAAATCATGTACGTTCATTCTAATTACCTTGCTGTTGGTTTCATGACAGAAAGAGACTGGCTTGTACCCTCCTTTACACCAGCATTCAAGAGTCTGTCCCAGAGCCAGATGCAAAGTGATCTCCATGTCGAATCGGTGTTGTTTCTTCCCACTATCAGGGAGCCAGTGTGTGTGTCGATAAGGAACGGCCTTTCCCCGGTGCAGCCGATAAGTAAGATATACGGCACACTGGAAAAAATGGCAGTGAAGGCGTTCTCTCCAAGGGTACATAATTTGTCATGCAGCCTCTTCCTTGACTCAAAACTGTATATGCAATCTGCATATGGCAGCTCTTCAAAAAACTCATATCTGGAATTCAGAACTTTTATCTGTGACAGAATTGAGTACGCTTCTAACACATCGTACAGCCTGGCCACATCGCGATGGTCATTTACTTTTTCGGGCAAACACCAAATAACTTCTTCAACCATTTCAGCTACGGAAACAGTGTCTGATATGTTCCCGTCAAGTTCATGAATTATCCTGTCACCAATTTTTACAGAAAGAAAGGCGCAGGCATTAGTGCCCTCATTGGAAACATTGACTGGACCGGGTGACTGGTTCTGATTCTGTATACGGTTGGCAATTTCGCGGTCCGCCTGTTCGATGGCAGTGCTTTGTGTAACACTTAACTTCACAACGTCACAGGTTTTATAGACGTCGTATTTCCCATCTAGTACCTCATCGATATCACACAGGGTAAATCGCTTGCTGGGGTCGAAGTTAGTGCAGCCAAGGTACACTTCCTCTAGGTAGGACCAAGCAGTCGCGCGGCTTTTATTGTACTTGCCATCCGACTTGGGAAGTTTCTTGTTGCGGAGAAGGTTGCTTACAAACTTCTGGACATCCCCCTGCGTTGCAATGGTTTCCTTTGATGATCTTATCTCCAGCAAATAGGGACACTTGAGGCTTGGATTTATCATCGTAAAGAATGTCATACCAAGAGCCCAGATGTCAGACGCCATCAGATTGTGGAGAGATGCTTCAAAAGTGCTGTTATCCTGGACCAGGATTTCAGGAGACATGTAGACCGCAGTGCCTCGATCTACGCGTTTGGTTTTTGTGGCGAGAACAGTGTTTGTTTGAACACTGTGTGAACGGCTTTCCCCGAAATCCGTGAGCTTGCAGACTATAGGGCGTGTGGTAAAATGCACTCCAATCTGATCTTCGCCGCTTAATGTAGAGTAATGTTGGTTGCTTACCAAAACATTAGCTGGTTTTAGATCCCGATGAGCAACGCCATTAGCGTGGAGGTAGGCCAGTCCACGTACAATATCTCTAGCAGCGAACATAACCAGGTCTTCAAACCCTTCAAAGCTGTACTCAGCGTCAATGTGAAGCAGGAGGTCATCTAGAGAACTCACTCGTTTATTCTCTCCAAAAGGAATAAAACTGAAATACAGATACTCCAGCATTAAGGCGCAGGGTTTGTAGCAAACCCCTTTCACATGTACAACGTTTGCATGATCCAAACCTTTGAGAAGAGCGACTTCTTTAAGGAAAAGCCTTCTTTCTTCCGCGTCAAGTGCTCTGATTGCTTTCTTGATTACCACTGTTTCGCTAAAAGGTTGTCGAGGATCCACGTGTTCTGCTGTGTACACCTCACCAAAACTTCCTTGGCCGATCCTGTTCTTGACTTTCAGTCGATTAGGGTCAAACACTGGCACTCCTGCAATGCTTGTAGTATTGTGGTTTCGAAAAACCGGTAGTTTGAATTGTTTAGACATGATTAGCGCCTGAAAGGGAACGACGCTGAACGATGTGACCTTGCACTGCTTGTGGCCAAAATGCAAAATTTCGCGCCAAATTGTCACGTGTTGTTTGCCTCGTGTGACCGTCACACAACTACCACTAGTATAAAATGCTTTTTAATACTTAGGATCGATTATAAGATATGTAGCAGCCCTTTATTTCCTTCGTTTCCTCTTCACACAAATCAGCTACAAAAAGTCGACTCGTAACATTATATGACCGGGTCTCAGTATTTTTGATCTGCGAAACATTTCACCCCAATCCTGAAACGCGTACGTCACTCATGGTTCAGTTTAGTTTTAGAGCACTAAGATAATCTCTCTAATGAGACAGCAAGGACGTTCAATGTTTGTTATCTATTCAATTCAGTACAGAAATTGTACAAACAGAGGGTGTAACATATCAGCGCACTGAACGGCGATAATTCATTTTCCCCACGTTTATTTGACTTTGAAAATTTGTATAGTTATGAGGGGGTCTGAGTTTTCCAGTTTGGGGGGTCTGAGTTTTCTAGGTCTTGTGCTCCGGAGCCGATTATAATAACATGGGACGACAAAGGTGAAGTGTTTGTTATCTGCGATAAATAGAGAGTGTAACATTTCAGCGCACTGAACGGCGATAATTCATTTTGCCCACGTTTATTTGACTTCGAAAATTTGTATAGTTTTGAGGGGGTCTGAGTTTTCCAGATTGGGGGGGGGGGGGGTCTGAGTTTTCTAGGTCTGAGGTCTGAGGTCTGAGTTTTCTAGGTCTGAGTTTTCCAGACACCCTCGTTTAATTTGCTTATCTTCTCCTAGCCATGTCCTCTACTCCAACCCGGGAAAGGTCAGGGGCACCCAACGACAAGTTTCGGTAGATATCTGTTCGGTGGAGGGTAATGCGCCTCGGGTTTTCGGCTTCGACGAAAGAGTGCACTCGGATTTTCGTAACTAAAACGTGGCCTAAGAGATTCGCAATTAGGAAATCATAGCCCCTGAGGTTTTCGGAGATGTCGTAATTGCTGTTTTTGGCAGTCAAAAACGTCGGCTAGCATTTTCGGAAAGAAAATGGTTTCTTAGAAAGTTCCTGAAAAGTTCATGTCAGCTTGCATTTTCTCAAAGGAATATCTTGTTCCCTAACATTTTCGGGCAATTAAAACTTCAGCTAGGGAATCCGAACAGATGAACTTCTTCTAGCTTATGAAAACATCACTTTAAACAGGCTTCAAACACGATAAGGCACTTAAAGATGCCTTTCTACAGCTTTTGGCTGATTTGGCTCGTTGGGTGCCCCTGAAAGGTGTCAGCGACATAATTTTTCACATATTTATATAGAGTTGCCTATCACAATAATGAAAGCTAACCAATTCCAAATCAATGCTTAAGCCTAATCAGTGTAGATCAGTGCTAAACCCTTGGGCGCTGCTCCTTCTCTTACTGGATCTCTATTTTCTCACTTTCGTGCCTAGAATCGTATGACGTCACTCCTGGTGATAACGAATACTATATAAACGTTATCGTAAATACTCTTTGTCTTTGGCCATCGTAGCTTAACAAGAAATAACACACAAACTGCGGTGATAAACATGACAATAAAACGCATCGTTGGAAAACAAAAATAAAACTATATCGTTTAACTTGACGTTTCGTATGTTTCGACATACATCTTCAGAAGTGACCGTTAGGAATTAAAATAACAACTAAATTTTAAATTTAAGATAAGTAACTAATTAACAATAACCTTGACAGAAGCTAAAAATAATTTGCATATAAAAGATGCAAACTAATAGAGATACAGCTTTTCGCTGCTTACATTTTCATTTAAGGTAGGTTTCAATTCTCTAATTAGTAGAGTCTCCTTTATCTTGCAATGCGTATCTGACCGACCTTTTGCTAATATCTCAAAGTGGTCCCATTTAAAGTTGTGACCAGTTGACGCGACGTGGTCTGCGATAGCAGATGCATGACAGCTACTCGTGATCGCTTTAAAATGTTCAGTTTTTCTGTCATGCAATCTGCGTTTCGTTTTTCCAATGTAGAAATCCTGGCAGTCCCAACAACTAGCCTTATAAACAACTTTTGACATTTGGGAACGGTTAATTCTATCTTTGTAGGGAAAAAGAGACTTAATGCGATGAGCGCTTTGGAAAATAACCTTAAGATCAATGCAGCCATAAAATTTACTAATGCAGGTCTTCAGCTGTTTGGTAACAATTTTGCTTTTTACTCCTAAATAAGGTAGAACTAAGATTATTTCCTTTTGGGGGACTGTGGTGGTTGGAATCTTCGGTCTGTTTTGTTGCCTGTTCAGAACATCATTAATGTTGTAATTGACAACACCAGCAGGGTAACCGTTTTGTAACAACAACTTCCTCAGTTCATTTAAACAAGACCGCAAAAGAGAGGGTGACGAACAGATGCGGAAACAACGAAAAGTGAACGTGCGGATGAGGTTTACTTTATATTTCCTAGGTGTGAAGGAGTCCCATTTTGTGTACAGGCCGGTAAAGGTCTTCTTTCGGTAGATGGATGTTGAGAAAGTTTGACTGTGGCGTTTGATGAGAATGTCCAGGAAAGGGATTGTATTGTTCTCTTCAAATTCAACGGTGAATTTGATATTTGAGTGACAGTTATTGAGAAGACCTTATCTTAAATTTAAAATTTAGTTGTTACTTTAATTCCTAACGGTCACTTCTGAAGATGTATGTCGAAACATACGAAACGTCAAGTTGTCAAGTTAAACGATATAGTTTTATTTTTGTTTTCCAACGATGCGTTTTATTGTCATGTTTATCACCGCAGTTTATGTGTTATTTCTTGTTAAACTATATAAACGTAATATGGCGTCCACCGTCCTTATGAGCTTTTTACACTTGCATACTCAGTGACCTGGCTTATGAATGGGAACGAGGCTGGCGGTGACCTCGTTTTGATACGGACCTCACTGCCTTTCTGATGTAAATCATGTTCTTTGTTCTTATTTTATTTTATTTTTTTTATATTTTCAATTTTTTATTTCAAGTTCAAAATTTCTTACACATACTCACTGTAAATACTTACGGATACATACACATATGATACACGGGGGACCTTTTTTACAGATATTGCACATATTCTTATTTATATTATGACAACAAAGAGCACGGTGCGAAATTGCAATTACATTAATTTTCAATATAATTGCCCCATTTTCTAAGGTGGGTGGGCAGTTTATTAATAGATTTGGCAACCATCGTTTCAAGTTGGTAAATCATCTTAATCTTAGCGTTTAATATTGTAATGGATGGTTTGGTCTTGTTACATCTGCAAGAATAAATATATTTTTTCGCAATCAACAAAATATGGTTCACAAACAAATCTTCTTTACACTCCATTATACCAAACATTATGTCCTTATTAGAAAGAGGTCCAATTTCAATGTCCTGGTTGGCCATCCATTTTATAACTTCTGCCCAGAATTCCTTGGTGTAAGGGCACGTTACAAAGATATGCTCGAGCGATTCGTCTGCTTCCTCGCAAAAAGAGCAAGCTGGGGATGAAATTTTACCAATTTTGCTAAGGAGGACGTTCGTGGCGAGACATCTGTGGAGAAGTTTATATTGAAATTCGCGCGATTTTGTGTCCAAGGCAACACGATGTGGCAAACTGTAGATTTTTTTCCAATCTAATTCATCAGATACAAATTGAGCATTGTATTTGAGTTGAGCTGTAGGTGGAGTAATGTTTCTATTTCGAATTTCCTTATAAATGATCCTCGATACAGCTTTGCTAAGTAAGACATTTTGACCATTTAAATATAAACTGACTCTGATTTTGGAAGTTAAAAGGCTCAATAACAGAAGGATTACACGTTTTTAAGAAATTACGCCATTGAATTGGAAGAGCTTCAATTACACATGTAAGTTTGAATGCGTCTAACGGAGAGATATTCAATTCTCGTAGCTTGTATTTCGTGATAAGCTTTTTATCTTCAGAAATCAGGTCCCCTATTCTAACAATACCTATATTTGCTAATCTATTGTTATATACAGACTTACCATCAATACAAATAGCTTTATTATTCCATAAAATTATTTTAGAAAGATCCGTGTCTGTGGGGTTTTGTGCGCTACCTTTGTTTGCAACAGAACACTCTGCGAAGTATTTGAGGCATTCTTCATAAAACGTTGGAAGCTTGATGGGCAAGGTTTTTACATCAAAGTCACAACATAAGATAAAATTACCGCCAACGGGTTTTAAATAGTACAGAAGTATAGTTTTCCAGTTGCTGGGTTGCTCACTTGCGAGTCGTTTGCACCAAAGTATTCTCTGAGTTTTAATAATGGAGTCTAGGTGTGGAGCTTTAAGTCCGCCATCTTCGATATCGCTAATAAGCGCTAGACGCTTGATTTTGTCTTTACCCTTCCAAATGAAATCAAAGATAATTTTATTGGCCTCGTTCAAAAAATGTTTATCTAAGCAGATCATGCTTGCACGATATAAGAATAATGGAATGATGAATGTCTTAACAATTTGAATTCTGCCGATAAGAGTGAGGTCTCTCCACCTCCATATCCTTAACTTATCCTTAATAGAATTAATCAATTCGTCAAAGTTCAACTTTTGTTTGATGCGATAGTCTTTGTTCTTATGCTGAACTAGGTCACCCCCAGCCTCGTTTCCATTCATAGGCCCGGTCACTGAGCTTGCATTTGTGAGATGGGCTATTGGTAAATAAAAATTAGTATAATTTCCAGGGGTAATAGTCACCGTGGCCAGCCTGAAATACAAGAATTTCAAGGCTTGGTTACGGAGCGGAAGCCATATTGTTTTGCTGGCAACTAACACGGCGGGCATTTTTTGATAAAGTTTTTCTCTACTTTTTTTTTTTTTTCATCTGAATCCAAGCTGAGGTTATTAGAAAGAATTAGAAGGAAAGCGAACTAAGCCAAACGACCTTTGGAATAAAAATACTAGAAACAAATGGTATTCGAAACAGTTAATCTTATCAAGAAAAGCTTTAGAAATCGTTATACACGGAAATCTGTCCCGATTCAGTTTCGACCAAAGCACTTCATCCACAGGATTTCTTCACTGATGCACTTTTGCTTTTTAAGCCACAACTATAGACAAAGGTACCTAACGACATCTTTTTTTGTCACCTTCATCTTTTTTATTTTAGTTCCGAAGTGTAGTCGTAAATTTGTGTTAAATCTCCAGTGGACAATCTCTGCGACCATAACCTGCGGCTTGGTAACTATTCACCAATGTTTCCTTCCCCTTTGACGCTTAATAAAAGACTTTCTTCACGCTCTCCAAACGAAATGCCAATGCATGTTCACTCTAGTGTGCCTATTTTGAGGACCAGTTTTTAACTCACCGTTAGCACGACCTTGCTAAAGAATTGTGAACCATTTGTGTTTGGTCCCGTTTAAGCCACAATGACTGTATACGGTCGGACATGTCTTCGATTCCGGTGTAACTCGTCTTCAAACACTCCGCCCCAGATGGACTCCCCCTCCCCCCCCCCCCCTCCCTTCGCGTGCCATCCCCAAGGGAAACACAAACGTTTGTTTCTATTCGAAAGCATCTTTAATAATAAAAGCTGTAAATTTTCTAAGCTGTCACAGAGCATCGGTACTAGTGAGAAAGGTCATAGGTTCGACCTCTGTTGGGAGGAGGCGATTTTTTTTCCGAGTTGCGTGTCCCAGTATAGAAAATAACTTTATTCATTTATTTACCTCACACGCTAGATTCGGATTGAAGCTTGTGATCCCGGTTTGAAGATGCCATATCTTCGGAGCCCTAATAAACATTTTAAGGTGGCTGAACACAGTTTTGATAGGTTTTGATTATATACATATGTCATTCTTTAAGGCATTGTGTGAGAAATATTGAAGCTTAGAAGCTGAAACTTCCAATGGAAGATTAACATTGGCACTTTCGTCTGTTTCCATGGCAAAGCGATGATTAAAAGTAGCCTTAAAATTTTACTTTTATGACGCGCTTACGTAAAATCCAGTCATTAGTTTTTCTCATGAACTTGCACACAGCTTTTAATAAATAATTATTGTTTGAAATGAACTCGAACAAATTTTAACAAAAGGGGTTTAAAATTAAGAATTAAGCTGCTCAGTGAAAATTGATTGTTTCACAGAATTTGTTTGTTCGACTTCTGTTTTAGAGTTCTCATTGAAACACGTTGAAAATAAGAATTCTGTCAAATTTCATCAAATTCTAATGAGTAGATTCTGAAAAATTCTCGTTTGTGTACATTGTCTTAAAAGGTCAAAAAATACAGCAGTTTCATATGCTTTCCTTAGTACGCATGTGCATCACAATATAATAAGCGGCGTATGCAAAGTTCAGCTCGTTTTTCCATTTCGTGGTTTGAAGACCGCGTTTCAATAGCCAACTAAAACAGGCGAAAACGTTTTGGCCACCGTAGCTTCTGTTGTCTGATTTAAAACCTGTGCCGTCACGCGAATTGCAACTGACCTCGTAGAAATAATGCACATACCTACTTGGTGGCCCTGTGCAAAGTGTTGCATGGTCCATGGTCCTTGTTGTACCTACTTTGACTATTGTAGCCCTGTATGGGGCTGTATTGGGAAATGTCAATCGGATAAATTGCAAAAGTTACAAAACAGGGCTGCCCGCATAATCACTAACTCTCATTATACAACTCCATCCTCTATTTTACTGCATGACCTTGGCTGGGATACACTTGAACAAACGATGTTGTGAAGGGGCCGGCCAAACGCACGCAACATTTCAACGCAACATTTTACGAGTTGTCGATTTTTATGTGCCAACACCATCCAACATATTGCAACACAACGCAACAGGGTGGCCAAACGTGTGTTCTGGCGCTTTGAAATAGCAAATGAACCTAGCGCGCATGCCCTAGTGCAACAATGTTGCGTGAATGTGGCCAAACGAGTACAACATCATGCAACATCGAAAATGTTGCACG
>JAEMWC010001905.1:0-67500 GCA_016490735.1 Pachyseris speciosa | reverse complement strand
GGTTGAAGGTGACATTCCAACTACATGTATTGACCCAGCAGCCTCCACATTGAAATGCCTTTTTTCTTCTCTTCTACTTTTCTTTTACAGGAAGCTCAGGGTATCAAGAGAATTGTGGAGTCCATGTAAAAGTGGAACAATAATTTGCAGGCCGTGATAAGGCAAGGAAGTGCTTGTGTGGACGAAGTTTATGACTCCTCGCTAGAATAGCTATGCTAAGGAATTTATGGCCATTATTTTCGTTTACCATTAATACAAAAGCGTCTTTTATATTTAAAAAAAGATAATACTGCCCTTTAATGGGTACATTTAAAAAGTTCTACTGATCTGTTGGATCTCAAATGTAACGTGACTCGCTGGTGAAATGGTATGCGCTCTTTGAAAACAAAGTGTTTATGTCTGGTGTGCGTTCGTTAATACGCCCGAAAACATATCGGGCCCAAGAAAACTATTCTGTGTGGCTTTGCAGCGAAAAATACCGCGAAGTTCAAAAGTCAAGAAATGTTTTTTTAGTCGCAGTTTTATTTTTAAAGTAAAATTTTGTAAAATATTAAGCACAAGAATATACATTAAAACTGACTGGAAAAGGCTGGTGCCAGCAGTAACAAACCTCACTGTGTTTTAACAGTCTTGCCCTGCGTTATTCGTCTGCGTTATTAGAGAGCTTAAGCAACGACGACGGCAACGAAAATGTCACTTCAAATACAAGTTCATTTTACTGTGAAACCGTTTTGGTTACTGTATTCCTCCTCGTTCAACTCGTAGTAAGTGGGCTAACAACTTAATCTGAACACAGAATTTAAGAGTTAAATTTTCAACTTCCGTCAACTGCCATAGGGCGCGTTTAGGGCAACTAAACTGGAAAAATATTTTTGGGATTCCATTGTCGCGAAGACATATTTCAGGGGCACCCAACGAGGCAAATCAACCACTGAAAAATGTCGAAAGGCATTTTAAAATACCTTATTGTTTTTGAAGTCTGGTTAAAGTGATGTTTTTCGCTAGCCATAAAAATTTGATATATTCGGATTCCTTAGCTGAAATTGTAATTGCAGAATATGTTACGGAACAAAATTTTCCTTTGAGAAAATGCTAGCTGATAT
The DNA here is from genome assembly GCA_016490735.1 of Pachyseris speciosa. Taxonomy (NCBI): domain Eukaryota; kingdom Metazoa; phylum Cnidaria; class Anthozoa; order Scleractinia; family Pachyseridae; genus Pachyseris; species Pachyseris speciosa. The sequence goes on along the minus strand of JAEMWC010001905.1, from coordinate 66,397 downwards.
TAACTTTCCACGAACTTTCTAGGGCTATTGTCTTTCCGAAAATACTAGCTGACGTTTTTAAATGTCAAAAACAGCAAATGCTACCTTTCCGAAAATTTCAGGGGCTATGATCTCCCCATTGTGAATCTCTTAGGCCACGTTTCAGTCACGAATTAAATGCGAGAGCACTCTTTAATCGATGCCGAAAGCCTAAGGCGAACTACCCTCCACCGAGCAGATATCTACCAAAACATGTCGTTGGGTGCCCCTGATATTTGAGTTTTCTTTAGTGTTGCTAAAATATATTATAGCGAGGTTTGGAGATCAAGTCGAAGGCGTGGTCCTAATCTCTTAATACCCGATATCCCTTGTCAACTAGCTTTTTTACAAAGAACTTCTGGATCCAAGAAGTCCAACCTCGAGCGCTTCTTTGAGAGGACATTTTCAAATGCTACCAGGCAGCAAAATTAGATCAACAAGAATGGCAAATGTGGTTTCTAAGAAGGCTGTTACAGCATCAGAAATATGCAGACACAAGGACACTGGGAACGCTGTCGGAAATAGCCAAGTAAACGTTAATTACTCCAGGGGAAGGGTATCTGGAAACGATCCACAGAGAACTGTTGCAAATCCCACTGAAACAAGTCTTAATATTCAGGATAAACAGGGATTAAGAAGTCAGCCGGATCAGAGTGAATTAAATGTAAACAATGCTAACGAATTGCCTCATTTTAAACTAGGAAAAGAACCCGCAAACCCTGTGGAAAGCCATCCGAATTCTCCCAGCCTTGCAAGTGATATATCCGTCTAAAACCTCCCATGACCACCCCGGACGACATTTCTCGGGGATCGTCTATTCGAACGCTTGTTTTTGAAGGAGAAGAAGATCTTGATAGTCGTGAAGCAGACCGCATATCATCGCTACAAAATACTCCACATGGAGATTCAAATCACACTCTTTACCTAGCACGTTCCATTCGAGGTTTCCAAATTTGAAAGTGAGACCCAACTCCAGCTGTTGTCCTGCTCGTAAGAGAAGGAATGGAGAGGCGACAATCCCGTCATGGCAGCAATACAGGATTCTGTGCGATGCTTTCCGACCTGACATCTCACTTGAGCGTGTACTGTACCAGAAAAACTACCTCAATGGATATAAGAGGCCAAAGTTTGCAACCACGACAAAACTGGAATATTACATCAATGTTGTGTGCGGAGCTGATAGTAATTCTGCACTTCATTTGTCATGACTTTCCCAGACTTTATTTTAACAGGTTTTCACCTCCGTGAGTGATTTTGCTATGCTGTGCTCAAAACTGCTCAAAATAGCTGTTTTACTACTTACACCTAAGCGATGAAGCTGCTTTTTGAGCAAAGCTTTTAATTCAAACTTTTAAATCAAAGCTGAAGACCTATTTTTTTAATATTGCTTTCAAAAATTAATTTTAATCTAAATTTTATTTTTTAATTTAGTTTTTTACCATCGTGTGAATATTGTGTAAAGCGCATAGAGCTGCTGTATATGCGCTATATAAAAAATATTCATTATTATTTAAGAGAGGAAAGAAAGAGAAAAAAAGATCGCATTCAGTTGTGAGTTGTTGTTTTATTTTTTTGACACGTGAAAAACCAAAGAAAATTTGTAGCCAAGAAAAGTAATTGATAACACAACCGTGGCCATCCAGTCCGACCTGTACATATATGTTATTTCACTATTTCAAATCACTCTACGTATCTGTGATCTTGCCTCTTGCTCCAAAAAAAGAAATGCTTTTAGCTTACGTCGTGGTTTTCTTAACCCTTAACCTGCTAAAATTCTTCAAAGGCGCGCAAAGTTTGTTCCAAATGCATGATTATGAATGATATATGAAATGAATCATATATGAACTTGCGGAAATGAAATCAAATGAAGAATGATCCTCGCAGTTATGAACGCAATTTATGCAATTGCGAAAAGAAGCCTGAAAAAAATTCAGGACTTCAACGGGGTTTGAAACCGTGACCTCGCGATTACCGGTGCGATGCTCTAACCAACTGAGCTATGAAGCCACTGACGTTGGGAGCAGGTCAATTGTGGGTTCATATGATCCCGTGAAAGAAATGAGTGTGAATGATATATGAAATGAATCATATATGAACTTTTTTTTTTTCGCAATTGCATAAATTGCGTTCATAACTGCGAGGATCATTCTTCATTTGATTTCATTTCCGCAGTTCATATATGATTCATTTCATATATCATTCATACTCATTTCTTTCACGGGGTCATATGAACCCACAATTGACCTGCTCCCAACGTCAGCGGCTTCATAGCTCAGTTGGTTAGAGCATCGCACCGGTAATCGCGAGGTCACGGGTTCAAACCCCGTTGAAGTCCTGAATTTTTTTCAGGCTTCTTTTCGTAATTGCATAAATTGCGTTCATAACTGCGAGGATCATTCTTCATTTGAAATGCATGATTGTTGGACATGACGTCACTGTGCAGCCAAAGCACTGAAAAGGACGTTTTTACTTCGGCTGAGAATTACCGATAGTTTATCAGCCCAGAATGGTATTGTCTTTCGCGACATGTACTTGCAGTGCCCAGTTTTTCGACGTGCGGCATAATAATTTGCATGTCCAGAACCAGTCTGCTGTGATTGGTCTACAGAGTTAGCTTTGGGAATAACCGAGTCTTTTGAGAGATTTCAGCTACTGTGAATCTAACGGTTGGAGGTCCCAAGGTGAGATGCAGTTGACAATAGCGTTCTAATCTGAAAGGCGGACCGCACTCTTTAAAAGGAATTTACTCAACAAATTCGTGTGCAGCAAAATTTTTATTAGACTCGATGGATGTCTGATGGTCTAAACGTTATCTGACTTCTCTTATCCATCAGAACACGCGGTTTTACAAGTGATATTTAAATCGACCTGCGATCAGACGAAATTTTCCTCGCCCTCGTTTTTCGTGTTTACGTCTTTTTCGCGCGAACCTCGTGAAGAGAATAAAGAGCATGAGAAATGGACCTGATCGCAGATTTATAGCAAGCGCGATGTCCAAGTCTTCCGCTTGGTGTTTCTATTTGGTAGACCAGGTGACGGTAGACGATGTCTTATGCACGAAACGCCTGCTTTTCCAAATTTGCTGTGGCGGTTTGTTCAACTGTATTAACGCTTGTCCGACGACGCATCGCATCATTTTAAGCATAATCTAGACATTTTGTTCCACTTTGAAGACCAGAAGCTCAGCCAAAGTTCACTAAATAGGCCCTATGGTCTAAACTATTTTTACGAAGAACACGAGGTTTTAAAAGCAAACAAGTATCGATTAACTGATTACTCTGTACAGCGTCGATTATCTGAACCGCACATCGTTCACAGACCGTACCTTTGATAATTTCCTCTGACCGAAACGTATGCTAAAACGTTATTTTGAGATCGTTTGCGATCATATGTAAAGAGCCCACTTCGCTGCATTTCGTGAGCTGAAGACATTTGTTGTTGTTGTTTAATGTGAAAACTGTGGTTAGAGGGTTCTTAGAGATAGGTTTTAATGCAATAGGTCCATTGGTAAATGCTAATCGATGCGAGAACAATTACTCGGAGGTGGAGTGTAAAGCTCTCTGAGAGCTCTTTTGGAAATGCGAAAGAAGTCAGTTTCGAGCGCCGTCTGGTGATGATAGGAAAGTCTTTAAAACTTATCGTTTTGATACTACTCCCACGCATCGTATTAAATCGAAACTTCGCCTTTCCTTAGCTTAGATCTTGAGCTAACTTTTCCCGGTTAAATCTAAGTTAGAGAGGCCTTCCTTCGAAAGGATTGGTATCCTGAATAATATTGAGTTGCTTTTCGCATACAAAAAAGGGATAACATACGCGAATTTTAGAGGCCTCTGTGATACAAGTTTTCCATGTCTGAGGAAGGCAAAAACGGTCTTAAATAATTCCTTAACACCTTCTCAAAAAGCCAGGGTAAACCTAACCTCAAAATGCGTAGGTGTTTTGAGAATGGAGTAAAACGTACGCCTTGTTTGGCCATTTTCTTTGTAAATTGGCGCTTTTGTCTGACAAAGTTTTCAAATTTAGCGCTCTGGGTTATAGAAAGGTCCCGGATGTGCCGCGGCATTCTGGGCGATGGCTTATCCTATTCATTTACTCCTAAATAAATCGCCTCAGTAAATGATAGACGTTAACAACCCTTTTAGCATATAACCTTTCTTTTAATGAACTTGTTTATATAGATATACCTTTAGTTCCGAACTTAAACGGGGCGCTATATTCTTTAAATACTTCTTTCAAATTTTGTTTTGAATATTTTGATTTCAACTGCTCGTTTGTGTGATTGCTTTAAAGGGAACCTCCACTCTTACAACAAATTCACGCTAAATTGTTGGAAATAATCACTAGCTTCCAAATTTTGTTTTGAAACGTGGATATAACATTTAAGCGTACAAAAAATCGATATCATTAGCGCCTATTTTCGCTTTCAAATTTCCCGGGCGCGGCCATTTTGGATTGATGACGTGTACTTGTTGCAGCTATTGTCAATAAGCAAATGAAGCAGGAAATCCACGTCATCAAATCCAAAATGGCCGCGTCCGGGAAATTTAAAAGCGAAAATAGGTGATGATGATATACATTTTTTTGTACACTTAAATGCTATATCCACGTTTTTCAATGACAGGTTTGTGCGTGACATTTTCTTTGCCGCTTCGTTTAAGATTTACGATTTGAGCATCAAGCATTTGATTTGACCTTGCAAATCTTGGGTCAGAGGAAATTTGCAGGCCTCTGTTGAATGGAGGGGCATTGAGATATCTTTCCACCGAATGCCGAAATCCTGGCAGTGTTGATTTACTGTATTCTTGCCTTTTTTTTTTCTCGCTTCGGCATAAAATCTTCGTAAATTTTGATCAAGCTGTCCGATCTTCATTGCCTCGAGCGGAGTTTGAATTTGTTTTTCTGCACACCAAACTGAAATTAGACAAAAAAGAAACAGTTGATCAAAACTGTGATCCTTCTAAGCAACTTAATTCCTTGATATTTTCGCCTGTTTGTTATTGATGGAAGTACTTTTAAGTACCTTTCTGCAACAGGTATGTGACAGCTATCTTTAAAAACAATGTTTACAAGGCGTAGCATTGAATTAGTTTACCGTTTACGTAACACTTTAGTGTAGATTGTGAAAGTATTTCAATGGGTTTAAAAATCTCATAACTACGTTTCAGTTTCTTTGTCAAATCCAGAAAGAATATTGACCTCTGTTTGCTATTTTAACTTACCCTTAAATGTTGACACCGACCAGTTTGTAACCTCCTTCGTCTTTTTTTAATGCCTTTCGCTCACCAGCTCGTTCAGCTGGCTTTCGGACAGGCTTGCAAACCGCTTTGCAGGTGGCTCCGGAAAAAAGTCCGCTAGCAAGTCAAAGCATGGCATTTCTACGTCTTCTTCCAACAGCTGCGACGAAAATTCCGCCTCTCCAGTAGCTGGGTGGTCGGCCATTATTCGTTTTGAAACAGCTCTTAGTGAAATTTAAGTTTATAAACATTAGCGCACACGTCAGCAGCGTTCACCCATGGGCAAATAGTAAATGGTTAATTGACCAATCAGAGCGCCCGCTTTTCTTTAGTTATGTTATAGTACAATTTAGGGACAATTTGTTGTAAGAGTGGCGGTTCCCTTTAATGAACATTACCGGGTAGTTTTTCGACGTGGTGCTCTTTCCTAATAAACTTTTTCTTACATAAACCGTATATAGTATAGAAATATATCCCCCCCCCCCTCACTTTATCCTGGCATGGGCTTAAACTCGATCAGCACTCTTTTCTTAACGTTATCAGTACTAAAAGTGTATTCTCAGCGCCACGTCACGTGATGTCCCTGATGTGCAATTTTGATCCCCTAAGACCATGCGTGCGTTTCTCGAAACTTCAAAAAACATTTCGGCTCGAGAAGTATTTTTTAAGTCGGTTTTCTGTTGATTGGTAGTACCTTTGTGGGCAAACTAGCGAAAGGTACTTCTCAATTATATCGCATGTTTTCTAAAAAGGTTATAAAAAAGTATTAGAAATGGAATTTCTGGTAACAATCCTAGTGCACGGAAAATAGTTTTTCGGGCTCGAAACGTTTTCGGCAGTTTTGAGAAACGTGAGCCAGAATCTGATTTCTTCTTACTGTTGTGGATCTTCGTCTTGAGCTGAAGTTGATCGATCACTTGCTCACCTAGTCATTCGCTAACAACTGCTAATTTCTCATATACATACCACGGAATAGTCCAGTTTCAAGTTCGCCATGACCGCTGAATAAAAGTACTGAGAACACATTTGTACAGGGTTAGCCTTGACCTAAGGTAAAATATCCACATATTCCAGCGAGAAGATGACCTGTTTACAGCTCTGTCTGTTGTTTAATTTTCAAATTTGTGGCACCTTCCCGCTGGTGTTTGTGAATATTTTAGGTTGATGCTAATCCTGTACAAATGCGTTCTCAGTACTTTTATTCAGTGGTCATGGCGAACTCCAAACTGAACTATTGCTGCCTGGGACCAAGCTGCACAGGTTTATTCGAGGAAGATCTTTATTTTAGAAAAACGAGTTCCTCGGCTAATGTTCCTTGCTGGTAATAGCTCTGATACTACTCCTTTGTTTGTCTCTGCTAATGTCTTAGCCCTCAATATGCTTTATTTTGAAACAGTATGCTCTCTTATGAACGACGTATCTACCAATTCTGCGCCTCAGAATATCTGTGATCTTTTTAACCTTTTCATCCGACGTTCTACATATAATATTAGATTTTCTGATGCTGGTAACTTATATGTTAATAAATCAAGACTGAGCATTCGACTTAATTCGTTTTCCATTTTCGGAGCTAAGTTGTGAATTTGCCTGAAGCCTGACCTGCGTAAGCATAGGAAAAGAAAACCTTTCATAAACAAAACTCACCAATTTTTACTTGCGTGCTTGGTGATGAAAATGATTATGTTGATGCCTCGACGTTAATCTTAAACATTACTAATTATCATTAACCAAACTCTAGCTATTATTATTACCGCCTTATGTTCTATATCCTCTTATAGGTTCTTGCTCTACTCATGTAAATGCTAGCTATCTGTGAATGTATCCGTATACCTATTTATTTATTTATTATTTGATAAATTTGATCGTAAGTTATACAACCCGCTCGATTAACTTTGCTACATGCGGTTGTGTATTTCTCGAAATTGTAAAATTTAAATTATTGAAATCGTTGAGCACTCTTTAACTCATTTACCCACTCCCTCTTTTCCTCAATCCTTCCGTGTAGTGATCGCTTTGTGGGTTTCCTTTGTCGTAACCAGTGCTTGCAGTGCATTCTGGGTATCCGAGAATAGAAGACTGAAACATGACGTGAGCGTGTTTCTTGAGTGAACAGTAATCCACAAGTATCGAGGAACATTCTGGAGTAAATACATTACAGCTCTAGTTGGTGAAGTAATGAGGGAAGGACCGCTTCTTCTTCACGCGAACGGAAACGCTTATAATCATTAAAGACTAGTTTTAAAATATACCAATAATCTTAAAACTTTAAGGTCAAGAACCAATGACGAATTTGTATTATTGCGTCAACTCATTGACATTCCAAAACTTTATTTTTCTGACAGGCATACTAGAGAGAGAAAACTTGATGAATATCGGTAAGCAGTTCATTATGTTTAAAACGAGCAGAATTCACAAATCATGCATGCAGGACCTAAACAATCGAAAGTCACTTTCGTAAGGAATACACTGGTGCGGAGGTTTTAGGCTTAAAATCTCACTTATAATCCTCTGCAGTTCAATTAGGACACGAGACTAATGAAATCATTTTTATTGCTTTGCCGGAAAAAGCAAAGTCACATCAAGGGAGAGGCAAGCTCGGATGCGGCCGTGGGTGGGTTCAGAGTGGGTAGATAATACATTGTCACTCGAGACGAAGGCGAACTTGAACTGATATTAGAAAGTAAGCGCTAAGATTAAGAGCACATGTCTACTGAAGAGTCAATGATTAACCAAAATGCGTATTGCACTGCCATTAGACAGCATCCAGTGCCACAAAAATAGCAAAACGTGTCTTACAAACGTTAATTAGTTCTAATCTCAAAAAATGTTTTTTCTCCCGGTAGAAGAAGATGACTATGAGGAGTGTGCTGGGGATGTCTTCCGGAAATGCACCATTGACGCATTGACACGCTTTGAGGAAAGTGCTGACCAGAATATTTTGAGCGCTTTGAAAAAGTATGACAGTTGCTTTGGGAAAGAGGCTGAGGCATCAGGATGTGACACAAAAATCCTGCAGCACTTCATTGCATATAGAAAAGCATGTGAGCAACACTTCGAGGAAGGAAAGGGGAAATTCGGAAAGATGGTTGAAGAAATGCCAATGCACCATATGGAACTGTAGAACCATTGCCAAATCATATATAATGTTGTAGATAGAGTTTCAGGGGCATAATAAAGTATCAAACGCTAAAACTGCTTATTCATCAATTAGTAGGAATAGTCTAGTTTCGAGTTCGCCATGACCGCTGAATAAAAGTGCTGAGAACGCATTTGTACAGAAATAGCCTCGACCTAACGTAAAATATTCACAAATTCCAGCGAGAAGATGACCTGTTTACAGCGCTGTCAATTGTTAAATTGAAATTTGTGGCACCTTCCCGCTGGTATTTGTGAATATTTTACTTTAGGTTGTGGCTAACCTTAACCTTCTCGGTGCTTTTATTCAGCGGTCATGGCGAACTCGAAACTGGACTATTGACTATATTCATGCATTTTTGTTATGGAAATTTCGTGTCAAATTTTAGCATTATATACCAATAGACCAATGATTTCTGGTGGCTCACACCGTTGTAGAGTTTTCTCACGAGAAGCGCAATCACTTGCATACAGAACATTAAAAGTGCTTTAAGAGAAAAAAAAAGACTGTGTTGATTGTGATTTAAAGCTAAAGTGGTATATTGACGAGTCCTACTCTGGATTCCGAATGCTGCGGTAATTTGAGGGCCAATTGAGGGAACTTATGACGTCGATTGCTAGCTGTATGGTTAACACTCCGTAGCACTTGCCATGTACACAAGTGCAGTTTAAGGGCCTGTTCACATGGCGGTGGGGGACCCCAGAAAGGTGAGGTCCCCCACCTACCCGTGGTCCAAAAAAGCTAGCCTTCACGTGCAACCCCGGGGCGCTGGGGTGAGGTTTAAAATGCTATCGCGTGGTCGATAAGAACGTATATTAACAAACGAATTCAGAGATAATTGCCCGGATGAACCTCACCCCACCCCACCTCCAGCATTCACATGGAGAAAACTCACCCCGGCTAAGCGTGCTACCCGCCCTGGCTGACCGGGTAATCCGCCTCGGTGAGGTACCCCACCTCACATGTGAACGCTATCGAGAAAAAAAGAGAAATTGTATGGAGACATTGGTAAACCCCACCTAGGTGGGGGACCTCACCTGCCTGGGGTCCCCCACTTCCATGTGAACAGGCCCCTAAGGAAGTATGCTTCTTTAGATGTTTTTAATGTTTCTTCCAAAATTTTGAAGTGACACTGAATCGCTGCCCACGTATTGTTTTTGAGCTTTGCCAAAACTGTATATCTTCAAGAGTTCACAAGTCTCAGTTCGTTAATAAGCAATGAATCACTGAGATCGTTTTCGAGGCATAATGCTCAAGGCTTGTATGGGGGGTATCTTTATGGAAATGTCTTACCTCAATAAAAAGCGGCCCTGTGGACCTGTTCATCAGCGATGAAACATTTATTTCATTGCATTATTTTGTCCTCATCACCAAATGGCAAAGAGTGGTAGTTATTGCGCACCACATTCAAGCATAAATGCTGGAAAGTATTAGAAACCAATGGAAAAACTTAAGAGGCTTAGCAACGTTATATTTTTAAGAGGTGAGGCCGTATTAAAGTGCATATGAAGCGAAATTGTTGCTTGTTCGAAAGAGCTTTCAAAATGACGAAGAATGGCGTTTATTTTATTGTTATAGCACTCTTGGTTGCTGAGTTATTCAAGGTTTTTCATTTATGCAAATTAGAGGACTTGTGACGTCACAAGGTGGACATATAATGAAGTAAAATCACAAAATATGGAATATCTGTGCAAATACTGCAGTTTACGGTACGTACGTGTGGGGAGATTCTGGGAGACTTCAGAATACATTTATGTGAATTGTAGTGACTAAATCAAACTGTTGTAAGGGTAATCAGAGGGCTCTCTGAGCCAAGTCGTAAATGTGGCATTAGAGTAGCTAGAGGTTCATGATGGCTGATGAGGCAAGAATCGGCCAAAATCTTGACTGTTAGCTGAGAAATGCCGATTTTTTAACTGCTTAGAATGAGATTTTCAAAGTTAAGTGATAGCAGAAAGGACATAAAGATATTTCATGGAGTTTTATTTTATCATTACAGAATCGTACCCATTGAAACCTGTCGGCCGTAAGAAGTGGGGTACTTATGCGCCCTAACAAGGCCGCGCCGCCGCATTCGGTTCCTCTTCCATTGGAAAACGTAAATCCCAAAAGTAGACGTTATAAGAATCTCCTTCATCCTCCGTTACAAGACAATAGCAGGAGCTTGTACTATGAAAACGTACGAAAATGTCCTTAATTGCTATCGATTAATATCTACTGTGAAAGCATTGAGAACTTGGAGAAAACAAGCCACAAAAGATATCTACGACCGCCGCGTGAACTTTGCGATCTGTTTATAATCATCTGTTTTCCAGTGTTGTTATGCTTCACTTCGATCGCTTCGTTTACACTTTTGATGTTCTACTTTCGTTGTTCTACTTTCAATGTTCGCGTGAAAAGGGAAAAGAGGCAGTAAGTTGATATTATTTATCAATGATAAATCATCGTTTGAAAATTGTGTGTACCTGTCGAAAAATCCTGGCTACGCCCTGTTCTTAGCCTGGTTTTCACTAGCGACGCCAGCACAAGCGCAAGCATAAGTGGCGTATGCCAAGTGAAAAAGAACGTCGTTTACACACTACACAAGCATAAGAGCAAGTACGAGGAAAAGAAAAATTTTGATCCTTGCGCTTGTGCTTTGCGCTTATGCTTGCGTTTAATAAGCCCGTTTTTACTGTGAAATAAGCGCCTTTGTGCTTGCCCTTGTGCTTGCGTCGCTAGTGAAAAACAGGTTTGATTAAACGTCACACGCTAACTTGGAATTGCATGTGCTTGAAAATGAATTGATTTTCATAATTTTAAAGCCATCAAAATGGGAACATATGGTCGAGGCGTTTTCCTGCAACTAAATTGCATGATAAATTTAACTGAATTAAAAAGCTCAATAAATAGAAGCATGCACAACACGGAAAAATAATAGCTGCCGCGCAATGTTTGTGTTAGTATTTTTAAAAGCCGTAAGTGATCTTTTAATCTTAATCGTTCTGTAATAAAAAAGGGAGAAGTTTTAGGAAAGTTTTGACGAACGTTAAGACTCGATAATTTTGTTTGTTCGTTTTCGTTGTTTCTATTGGCGCGGTAGTTTACTTTGACAGTTGCCGCCCGCCCACAGTCCGCGAAGTGATCTCCATACCTAATATGCCAGGCTATCGAGTCTTAAGCATGACGAATATGTTGATTATTATCTTCTTTTGCGGGTTTTCCGTGACTACAGTAGCACAGAGCCATGGACCAAGGAATAGAATGCGAGTTTCAGATCGCACTCATCGGCTTACGCTTCATTCTTACATGAGACAAATGTGCTACGGTAGAGCTCGCGGCAACGGGAACGGTAGTTTTACCTTACCGTTACCAATTCAATTCGCGGTTTTGAGCCGGAAAAGAACGGTAAGTTTCGTTGCGCATATTCCAAGAGATAAATTTTTCATTCTGGCTCTTTTAATTGGGTTGAACACTCTCTGTCATAGGTATTAAAGACTTAACGTCTCTTCTTTATTTCTACGGATCATAACTTAATTTGTATTTACAAATATAGTTCTTTAAACTCCTCCCTTTTGTCCTGAAGTTGTGTGAATGCTGAGTTATGCGTACATAGAGTATTGTCAATTAACAGTAATAAAGAGTGTATATCCTTTCAGTAATCAAGAGTGCGTATTCTTTAAGAGTGCTTTATTCTGTTAAAATCAGTACTTGTAAATTTCACTTGCGCGTTAAGCGAAATCACATGCTCATATTACATTTTTCTTACGCTGCTGGTTTTTTTCAACACGCGCAGGACGTTTTCTACTTCTACCCATCTTTTATAATTACTCTGGACTACTGTACAACAAGTTCGGTTAGCATCGGCCGTGCGTCGGAACAACCTTTAGTCAATTTGCTGTTCCTGGCCCATTTTTCAGGATAACACAAGTTTATACTCGTCAGGATTTAGAAAAATAAAACCTCTCGAACACTGCTTCAAAAACAAAAGCTTAGAGTAGTAGGTAATGTTTGCTATGCTCAATCTTGCAAATGGTTCAGTGTCCCAATTGCAACAGACTAGAAACAGATGCCGTTTGTGAAGTTTAACATTGTTAATGTTTACATGTTGACGTAGAACATCATACTAGATGCCAGGCTTGTTTGTGAAGAGCGAAACGTTTCTAAGTTGTTTATACAAACCGTATGGCACGTGCGTAAATTGAAGATATTTATTGAGCTTTGTTCCGTTGATGATGATAATCTTTTCCGTACGTTGCATCCGAAGTGGAAATGTATGTTAACACTTGGGCGTTACTTCCACAGGCACCTTATGGGAGCACTCTAAAGTTCGTATGCAGTTTCGTTTGGGAAACGTTTTCAAAGATGAATTCGTGGTAGAAGCAGAGCTGGTTTCAACGTCTAAAAGTTCGCGAGTGAGCCGCAAAGTTAATGTTAGTGTTTTGGCTAGTGAGACCTTTATTATGGCAAATGGAAACGGATGTTTGGATTTCCGTGCTTGCCGCGGAGAGCCAACGTGGAGTTTGGGCTAAATGTGACTCGAGCGCTTAAAGCATGGAGCAATTTTTCAGAAGAGAGTTACATATTACAGGTAACTAGTTTAACAAAATACAGCACCTAGGTAAACAACAAACGATCAAAGAAAGAAAAGAAGCAGAAGTGGGAGGAAGGTTGAAGGGGTGTGGTAAATGTTTCTTCTGTAAGAATGTTTAGGACTAATGTTAACTAATGTTAATAGTTTGTACGGGGGGGGGGGGGGGGTGGTACTAAAAAAATTTTAATACGGGAAGGCGCTGCCCCGAGGTCCGACTCCTTACCCTTTTATATACCATTTTGACAGAAAAGGAACCCCTTTTGTATACCCACCATTGACAAATAGTACCCCTTTTGTATGCCTAAAACAGGAAGTCTTAAGACAGTACGGTCATAAGGTATGTGTGTTCAAATATTTTAATTAAAGGCCCATTTAAATACCTCCATGAAAGATTTCCCTACCCTTCCATACACTTCAACTCGTGAAATCCCTACCCTTTCATATACCTGGAGCGTGAAAAAGGTACCCCTTTTGGGCAGAGCCTCCCCGTATAGGCCATTATAGGGAGTACCCCCCCCCCTCCCCGGGAGTTTGTAAGATATTTCAGTGTTTACCATTCAGTGTGTAATCTCGAACCTCGGGTCTTAGTCCCTTAATTGATCTCAAAAGATCAATTAGGTTTACGATTTTCATTGGTTTTTCCAAACAATACTTATGGCCGGAAGTGAGTCGAAGTCGAACCCGAAGTTGAACTCTAAGTATGCGCAATTCAATCGGAAGTCCGATATTTTCGAACTAACGAATCAGAACTTTCCAGCGTCGCTTGTTTCCCGACTGCTGGGCAAGGAGATCGAAGACTCGATACGAGTTTTGTACAGAAGTTAATGAGGTGCTCATCATAATAATATCAATAACAATAACAATCATAAACAATAATATTCGTATAGCGCCTACTCAGTTCTGCACCAATCTTTTTGTTATCTGCACCCGTCTGAAGATTTCAAGCCCTTGCGTTATGTGATTGAGGGTACTATATTGTATTGTTTTTAAGTTGCGAGTGGAACGTGCGCAAAAGAACACTAGCACCGCTGCTTATATGTTGGATATTGGGAGGTGCCTCAAACATGGCCATGAGCATGGACCATTTCTGGTGTTATACACACAATCAAAGTACCCACCCAGCAGGGATGACATCTGGAAGTTAGTAACAGTCAATCAGCTTGCATTGCATCACATGCCAGACAATACCACCGAGTCAAGCCATAACAGTGGCATCATCATCCAGAGTCACACAATTCCCCGGCAAGAAGATGGCAGATCTCCAAGGAATCCAAGCATGATATGTTACCAGGTGTCATTTGCCATCAAAATGAGCGACTTCTACAGTAATGTTATCATGCCAAAAATAGGTTTTCTCAACTACTGTGATGGCTACTGCCATTTCCCCATCCCAATCACTTGACGCCTACCACACATGCCATCATCTGGGCCTTGTGGTGGCAAAAATACAGTGCTAGACCACCCAAGAAGCCACTTTGCGTTCCCACTGAGCTAGATTCTCTAACGGTCATTGTCTCTGATCCAGAAACGGGCCATGTAGTGCAGAAGGAGTGGTTGGAGTTCTCAGCCAAAAACTGTGGGTGCCGTTAGTGTAATCCGATTGGTTAACTGTTTGTCTTGTGTTCATTAACTGCTTTGTTAAAGGTTACTGATAAAGTGGTCTTCCCAAGGGAATGGGGTGGAGTTGCACAGGTCACCCATTTATGCCGCAGATAGACCAAATTTAAAACAACTTGACTAGAAGTACCCTTGGTAAAACACCAACCAGGGAACACCGGGCATCTTTTTGCTAGCGAGCGTTCATTTGAATGGCCACGCTTCCAGATTTCACGCACAACTTCGAGTTTTAAGCCACCTTGTCCAGTATAATGGGCAGTGCTGCGTGAAAGTGAATGACTTTCATTTACAGTGCATTAAATTGAATTCGTCAATGAAAGGTCCAATAGTTTCTCAAATGTGTCACGAATATTATGAATCCCCAGGTTGCCGTAGAGTTGTTTAACAGAAAGACCGAGGAAAGCTTAACATTGCTTTGCAACTCTGGATAACAGCACTCTTCAGAGACTGGAAGCAACAAAATCAAAGAGAAATACTTATTATTACCTTTTACGCCAGTCAGAAAAACGGAAGAATCACTTTTTCGTTCTCTTCTCAACTGTCCCGATGAATGAGCGTACTGATATTACTCCTCTTGAACGTTTGCTGCTATGGCGAAATTAATTAAAGCTTTGTCCCTCCTCTTAAGAAACCTTACGCCATGTAATATACTGTTCGTGCCCACCCCAAGTCCTCTTGGTGAGGCCACTGTAAAACATCTAGTATAAAATTCTGTAGTAGTATTGGGCTCTGTTTGATTTGTCATCAAGCTACCAAGAACTGGTTAACTTCAAGTTTGGGTTAAGTTAACATAAGTAATGATTGGAGACAAGTCCTGGAATATGCATGCTCACTGTTCTGACGATTGCCAGCAGTAAAAAAGCAAACAAAACCAAACAGAAACATTAAAAGCAAATTAAGCAAAACAAGAAAAAAAAAAAAACAAGTATGGATTCCACAGATAAAATTCACTGCATGTTTTTAATAATCAGTTTGCTTTGTGTTTGATTAGTATTTGTACCGATAGAAATCAGGCAGTCACGATTGAAAACTTTGTATCTCACCTTCGTTATATTGTAAGAGTCTAAGTTAGAACTGTTCATGAAGTAACAAAGTAGTAGTTTGTTTAGCAACATCTTAGGAGATTAAAGAACTAAAAGATACAGTAAATATATCGACAATAAAGTTGAGTCCGGTCTTCTGACAGCAAATGCTTATGATCTACCGGGCTTTAACTAAAGTGATTCAGTTTATGGTGCACTCGTGTAGATTTTGACTTTCAATTGCAACCGGAAGAAAGTGTACGATTTCCTTAACTTTCAGTCGACGGGTTCCCAGGCGACCAAAAGGCGAAATTGGCGATAACAACGCCTTGTCAGAACGTAAACTTGCCTGCCTGATTAGTTATTGTATGTTCTTTTCAATTCACCTGCAAGTTTCACTTCAATTGGCGAATATGCACGCCTTGTAACCTTAATGAACGTTACCCGCTGATTTTGTCTTCCGTTACCAAACCTGTTGACCCCTCCTATAAACAAACAAATGAATTGAGAATTGAGAGGGTGAAACATTTTCAAGGTCTTTCAAATCTCACTATTTCAGATGCTCATCTCGGACTTCTGGCTCTTTAAGCCTATGTCTACACTATACCGGATAGCTCGTGCCGGCACGAAAACCATATCGGATAGGGCTTTTGTTCACATTCAAAACGATGATTTCGGCACGGTTTTTGCGTCGGAGCGATGCTGGGCCGCTGCGGTCTTGAAAGTGAATCATCACATATCGGATAGGTTTTCGTGACACTTTCTGGAGTAGTGTGAACAAAGAATCGAACCGAAGCGGAAATCAACAACGAGGAGCAATCATTCTAGTGGAAAGATGGCGGCGGTTTTGGGCCACTGCCGTTCACACCAGGCCGGAGTATTTTTGAAAACGGCATAAAATGCTCTCCGGCATAGTGTAGACATAGCCTAAGAATCGTTTTTGGAAAACTGGTGAACCAGTTTCCATGTTCCCAGTTATATTTACTTTGCGGTATTTTTGACTTAATTTGCGTCTAAACTGACGTGAAAATGACTTCGTCTGGACGTACTTACGGTTCCAAAATACTAATGATTCATTCAGCATTCATAACGTTTTTCTGATCACGCCAATCCCTGAAATTTCACTTGAGTCGAAACAACCTTTAGGACATAACAGTTGTTAGTATATACCACACAAGTGAATGGTGCTTTTTCGCGCGCTCTGATTGGTTAACTCGGAGGTGATTAGCAAGTACTATTCACCTCCGAGCAGCCGGCACGCGAGATTTTACAATTTCCGACCGCTTGTCGGTATATTGTCACACATAAAGTAATGTTTTGATCCGCTAATTATTCAGCTTGTGTGGTATATACTAAAACAATTATTCACCTCAGTGTCGGTGAAAGTTGTGTATATTTACCTCGCCGCTTCGCGGCTTGGTAAATATCCACCACTATTCACCTCCACTTCGGTGAATAATTGTTAAATAAAAAAAAAAAAAAAAAAAAACACTGAATATTAACTTTAACTTTAACTCAATGGCGAAAATTCTTCTTGATAACCGTCAACCGTCAAAATCGGTAAGATTTTTCCCTGCTAGCTGAGGCCTCACGTTGAATACAAAGAAAACAGGCCTCTGCTAGCAGGGAAGTAAAATTTAAGCGCCGGCCAGCCCCGGCCTCATTGAGACCCTCAATTGAGGCCTATATGTTCAGAATTTGAGCCCTTGACCTCTGTGATACCCTTGGCTAAAAAGGCGGAAATTAATTTTAAAAAAGCAAGCTCAAGGGATGAACACGAGAGAAAAAAGGAAATCTGATGTATTCGACCTGCGATGAAAGAGCGGGGCTTGGCATGGGTATTACAGAGGTCATTCACGGGCTTGAATTCCGTTCATTTAGAGGTCTGAATTTTTCAGGATCGCGTAGATGAGTGCACGAGAGCCTCCTCCATTGGCAAGCTTAAAAGCATGGAAGTTCAATGGACTGCTTGAAGGCCCTTTCTAGATAATCGAAAGCACAAGTCATGCGACACTGAAGCAAATAAAAAAAACAGACAGCGAGTAGAGACAGGAAGAGCCACCCCAGCGCTCGTTTGCGTCACGTTACTTATTTTTCGCGCGCACAAGCGACTATTCAGAAGGGGTATGCTAGCAGTCTAGAGGTTCAATTGCTAAAATACTATTAATTGCAATATGTCTGTCAGGTGTCTTATAAAAGCTTGAAAGTTCAACTTGTTACCGAGTCAAGATCACCATTGAAGCTCTCAACCATATGAACCTTAACAGCAATGTACGCATCACTGGATGCAGCCATATGAGTGTTTGTCCACCAAAGTCCCACTGACGTTTTACTTTTATCCCGTAGAACCAACAATAGAGAACGCTGCCCAATGCTGAGGGCTTCTTGTCTCTTCTTTGGCCTGAAGGGTTCTCATGGCTCTCTGCAGTGATACAGCAGCATCACGGGAAGTCTTGTATTCGTGGTAAAATGAGGTCATGAGTTCAGAGGCGGAGCGGTCGTCAATTTTCCAAAGCGTGACGATCACGCAAGCTGCTCCAGCGGCCAGAAACGCGCGTGACAAACCTGTAACGGGACGCAAAATTTGCGGTGTGAAACTTAACAGCTACACACTAAATTTACAACGGAGCCGGATGGGTTGGAGTCTGTAAGAGGGTTTCGTATGGCAAGGGGAATGACTATCGGTGCGTTCCTTGTGCCGTGACGGGGTTGGGATGTCCGTGCACGACTTAGGTAGGACTAAGGTAAAGTCTGTTACTATATAGATAAAAGTCACGACCCAGTTCAAAGTACTATTAAGTTAAAAATGTGAAGTCGTAATCTAAAAATACCTGATATCTTTAGAAAACATCTCATGCACCTATATTCTTTTGAAAGCTCTCATTCAAGAAATAAGTGGTCACGGACACAGTGTCTGGAACCAGAAGCTCACCTAATACCCCATCTCCCGTCACTTTTCCCAGTCCAGTGTCACAGCAGCTTAGCACCACAAGTTCAGCGTTCAGATGCATGCCCCTCACTTCCTCGGCTGTAAGAAGGCCATTACAAGTGGACCCGTCCCCAGACTTGGCCAGAACAATGAGTCCCTTCATGCTATAATCGCCGTGCGAGTCCGATTCATCAATGACAGCGTGAGTAGCAAAGTGCAGAATTTTATGCTTAGACATTGCCGCTACCACGTCTTTCTTGTTGGCACGGGTTCCAACAAAAACCTCAGAATCTACCGAGTTGACGATCTCACTGATCACGTGCACCTCGCGTTGGGCGGAGGGAAGCTGTGGAAGCTCACTGAAAGGCATTTTGGGATTTCCGACGGCAAGAAGACTAAATTCTGAGTTCCTTTCTCGTTCCGTCCTCTCACGTGTGGCACAAGCTAGGTCAAGGAAATGGATTGCGGGGCTAGTCGAGATAACAAAATCCTCGATAACATAGCGGCGTCCTGTTTCTCCCAGGAGGGCAGCAAACGGAACTTTTAGCAAGAAATCCTGAGGAATAAATGTAACTCGTGGATTTTCGTTATTTTTGGGAAGGAAATCCACAATAGGTTCTATAAGGATCTTGTGCACTTGGTTAAGCATGGGCTGCCAAGGGGCCAACTCCGGGTCATCATGAAGGTCGCTGGATTCAGATGACTCAGCATTTGTAGGATCATCAGCTGTGCTCTCTGGCAAGTCATAATCTGATGCCAATGTGTTTTCTCCCTCTTCGATATCTGTGGGCGAGGAAACTTCAGCGTTTTCATTCTCTGTTAATTCTGACGCTGAATCACCTGTTACGGTATCACTGATCGCCGGACCAAGAGAAGAATCCTCACAAACGTTATTATCTGATAACAGTGGATCCTCTGTATCTTCCTTGCGTTCTGTGTGATTTGCATTTGAAAGTGGTATCGAGAAAGCCTCAAGGGTTTCTGCTTCATTCGGATCTATGCTGGAGGCATTTGTCCCACCAGTAATGCTGCCCACAGGATTATCGTTTGTTGACAAAGCATTTTCTTCATCTACATTTTTCAAGGTGTGATTGCCACTTTGCATGGGATTACTGGAAATGTCACTATTCAGCGATTCCCCTGAATCTACACTTGAAAGGTCAATATCGGCATTTATCAGTCCAGTGCAGTGATCATTGACAGCGCCATCATTTGATGTCAAACGGTCTTGCATACCCTCCGCCATTTTGCAATGATTGGTACTTTGCACGGAAACAGTGAAAGCAGCAGTACTTACTGTTAAGGCGCTATCTGGTATCGTACAATCCAATACAGCAGTCTTAACATCAGTGTATATTGGTGTGATAGATGTCTTGTGATTACTTGCCGATTCTTCCGTCTTGGAAGAAGTTTCCTGGCACTGAATGAGTTCTGGAGATTGAAAAGAAACCTTTTCCAGAGCTGTAACAACGGCGCCGAGTTCTTCTGGATTATTGATCGGAGAGCTGACTGTAAAGGTTGTGGTTTGCAGCAGTGAATTACTTGAATCGATCACCAAACTTTGGTCTTGTTCCATTTTTTCACTAGGTTTCATGGACTTGCTGCAGGAAGATTCAGTCGCATTTTTCGTTTTCTTGGAACACGTATGAGGTCCCATTTCAGTTAATTGCCCTTTATTCTTCGAGGAGACATAACTAGCTCCGCTTAAGTTTGTGCTTGGTCTTCCTGTGAGTGATCCGCCAAATTGACAGTTTTGATGGTCGCCTGTTGGATCGTTGATTCGTTGTAAAAAGGATATGTCTTCAGGCTCGCATTTTGCGAAATCAGTTTCTTGCCGACGTTTCATTGGAAGAGATCCAGGCAGTGATTCTTCAATCGCTGAACCAGCTTCAGCTTTAGAAATTACTGCCCCAGTGCCGTAAGACTCTAGTGCTGCAACTGTACTATTTTCAGTCTGGGCGACGTGCTTCGCTATTGAGGAATTAGAACCTTTGTGCTCGATGGGAGAAGTTGTACTGACGTTTTTGAGTTCTTCTGGTTCACCATTGGAACTTTTGTTGACGTCCTCGTTACCATCGAAGTCAATTTCGAAGCTTGCTGTTAAAAGGATCCCTTTTCCCTTAGTTTTGGCTGGCATGTCCCACAGAGAGTGATCAATAACACTAAAGTTGACACTGTCACATTTCCAATCCCCTGAAACCATCTCTTTAAATCCGTTCAGTGATTCTAAAACGTCGTCATTTTGGGGTGGTGGTTGCGCTTTTCTTTCTTTTGGCCCACCTGAGAGCTTTTCACATCTGAGAATTTCACTCACGGCATCTGATTGGGATCGCAGACCAAACGAGCTTCTTAGCGACACCACAAAATCGTCGTTCAACTCAACCTTTGTGTCGATACCATCTTGCAGGCGGGTTTTGCTGAAATGTAACTCTCCCTTAGGCTGCAAAACCCAAGTATACACCCAGGACAAGGTTGCTCCACTTTGATCAAATTCCTTCACCACAGAGTACAAGACGAGGGTAGTGGACAGCTTCCGGCTAACTTCACGGAGATTTTCAAAGGACTCCGTAATGAGTTCTTCATTAAGATACCTGGTTCCAGTGTCGGAGGAAATGGAGCCAAATAAACGCTTTTGAACAATTTCGGAAAGCGCTCTTCCTCTGCTTGCGTCCGCTAAAACAAATGCCTCTTTGTACTTCTTCTGAGCCACCAACACAACTTGTAGCAGGTTATAAGCTTCAACTTGGTTCTTTTCAAAATTCGAAAGCTTTGATTCGTCTTCCTCTCCAATCTGGGCGCGTATCTGTTCCAGCGTTTGAAAAGCACGGAGTACGGAGCTCTCTGCATCTGATAAATTTCCACTGAGATAATAATCCATGGCCAGTTGGTGCTGCATAATAGCTACCCCACCGATGTCTAAACGCCTCTCTGCATTGTCTCGATACTTCATGTGACAGGAAATGGCATCTTCGAATTGTTCAAGGGCTCTGTAAACGGTGCCCAAATTTCCCCACGCCATTCCTTCACCTGCAGTGTTTTCAGCCCTTCGAGCCTGGTCCAGGGCAATTTGAAACAATTCCACTGCTTCTTCGTAATACCTGTTAAAAAAAAGAATATCACTTAAGACTAGTTTAAAAGAGCAAAGCAAATCTCGGATTCGTAATTTAAAGCAATGCGCTTGACCTGAGAATTCATCACGCGCAGATCAACCTCGTGAGAACTACTTATAGATTGTGGGCAACAACTTACAATGGAACACTCTGGAAACTTGTATAACCATACCGTTTAGATCCGACGAAATCGCAGTTCCAGAAATAGAAAAAATATATACAGGGCCGTAATGCCTCCGAACACATAGAGTATAGGGGGAATATCCTGACGTAAGGCGATCTAAACGCGGTTGTTCCTCCTGCTTGAGTGTCCCGAATCTTGACAGAACTACATTCAATTCTGATATTTCAAGGGAATAGGCTGACGTACACTGATCCTCGTAAATGACTTAATACTCCCTTGTATTACCCTCTTGGTGACTTTGAGTATTGGTGTAAGAGCTGTGCAACGGCCCGCATTCCGATGAGCCGTTTTTGTGCGGCCCGTTGGTTCTACAGCACACAGAAAGCTATTAAATCACTATTAATATTATTGGTCGATCACTTGATGCTCTAATCACTCTGTCGATAAGGATCATTTTTGACCAATCATGTAGGAATAACTTGAGCCTTTTTTGTTCGAATCCTCAAGGTTTGTGTGGACTTTAAGTTGCTTTATCTTTAGCCTCTTCCAATGGTTCATATTTTGTAGCCTGGGACCAGGCTCCGCAGTGGGTTAAGGTGCGAAAAGAAGGAACGTGGCGAAAAAAATCGGCGAGCGAAGCGATCCCGCTCGGCTCGCTTCGCCCGCCGATTTTTTTCGCCACGTTCCTTCTTTTCGCTCCTTAACCCCACTGCGGAGCCTGGTCCCAGACTAATATTTTGGGGAGCAGCGAAAATCGTCGCGAGAATTGCCTGGTTTCATACCGTGAGGTACTGGGTCGAAAGCGGACTTTCGCGGACAAATTAAAAAACAAACAAACACGGCGTCCGCTGTTGCGAAGGAAAAGGCGTCCATATCACGAGCTTATTGTTTCAAAAACAAAAGGAGGCACAACTCCATTGCCACTTCGTGGCCGAAGCCATGTTTTATTTGTAATTGTCCGCGAAAGTCCGCACTCGACCCAGTACCTCACGGTATGAAACTAGGCAATGGAAGATATTGCGAGCGAGCGGGAAAAACGAGAAGAGACTGGGGCCTTCCCTCCCCAGTCTCTCCTTGTTTTTCCGCTCGGTCGCAACATCTTCCATTCTCGTGACGATTTAGGCTGCTCCATGGGCTCCTGGCTGCTCCCAAAAACCTGAACGCCTGGAACAGGCCACTTCATCTTCCAATACGGATTTTTTACTTTTACATCATACCCCATTTTTGTGTAAAGCTTTCCAATTTTGTTGAATGCTATTCCCATTCGTGAAAAATCACCGATTTGTTCTGCCAACGAGTATTCGATGAACTGATACACCAAAGAATCGTCGAACTCCTCCGGATTGTAAAACTTTAGGAAACCGATGTTGCCACAGGCAATTGCCAGACCATGTATGTCTCCTCTGGCGAGGGAGAGGTGATAATGAGTCTTGTGTAGTCGTTCTGCATCTTTGTACCTGAAATAATAACACAGAAGTTAACTAACATAAACGACCACACTTCAGCTATTAAGGTACTCAAATCTACTCGGTTTTTAAGCTGAATACAAGGCCCGAGACTAACCACGTTTCTGTAGCATGCATGGAGCAAGAAGAAATGTCTTGTTATTTTCTCTGGGAAGGAATTCATGCTATTCCATGGAGGGGCTTTATTACCTTTTTAAGCCTGCGTACAACTTCCTGTTAGGGTCTTGTACCCCATTTATTTACGGGCGAGGGCCACACGTAACGAGCCTCGAGGGTTTTCGTCATTCGTCAACCGCTCCACCGCCTCTAATTATATCCGCGTAATAAACCACGTGCAGAGTTTGCCCGCAGGTTTCTCGACTGATCCGCTCGAACACCTGGATGAATATCTGAACACCACGTGGAAATATTTGTTAAAAGATTGGATAAGGTGGCAAGGAAAAGGCGTCAGCTTAACCACCCATCGCACAACCGCCCTAAGCACCCGACTAATAAGCTACCACACTTCGCTGTTAGAGTGGTTGATGTCTAGTGGGTGTCCACACCCGGAATAAACCAGAGTTTAACCTGTAGACATTCTCCTATTTGAACCTTAATTGTGTCAATAACAAAATGCTCGAATATGACTGGTTCTTAACAGCCTTTATTTGTGGCTTTAAAAATTGACTGCTTCAGGTCCAAACTGTCCGATTTGAGCTGTCCGATTACAAACACTTGTAATCGGACAGGCCAAATCGGACAGTTACCTTATCTGGATATGCTTAGCAGTAGCTGCCATGTCGTGTCAGTTGTCAATCTTCGCGCTTTGTAAATTAGCAACCATTTCCGGTGTCGGATAATTTGCATTTGAACCGTTTGTTATTTTGTACAATATTTAGAAAGTTTACCTCTAGAGATTCTCGCATTTTGTTATAGACACAATTAATTGGTAATCGGACTTCGTGTCGTACAATTCAGGGGTAATCGTGCTCGTAATTTCAAATCAGCCTCGCGCTACGCGCTCGGCCAATTTGAAATCACTCGCCTTATTACTCCCTGAATTGTACTCCACTCAGTCCTATTACCATTACTAATTGCAGCATATTTTGACTGCTAATAAATTTAATGAATGACACCACTACCTCGAACAAACGACATATCCGTTAGAATAATTAAATAACTTTCTCAACACACAGTACCTAATATTTTATATTTTTACACCTGGCAAATAAGTCACCTTCAAATATCGGATCAAAATTTTAGAAATGTTGGTTTACTTATGAAGGAGGGAAACTAAAATACCCAGGGAAAGAATTACCCAGAGCAACGAGAATTATACAACGAAAAAAACGTAAAATGACCTTCCTTCTGATCTGTAAACATTTCCCAGCTCTCCGCAGCATCTCGACACAAGCCCAACGTCTCTCAATTCCTTAGCTATTTCCAGTGCCTCGCGGAGGTATTGTTTGGCTCTTCCCCAGTCTGCCGCAGACCTGCAAGTGCATCCGTAATAATAGAGATAAAGCGCTTTAGTGTAGTTACTCAAGCTGGATTTGTAAGTCATGAGTGGGTTGAAATATCGTTCCATTGCTTCTTTGAGCTCTCCACGATCTAACAAGCAGACTGCAAGATGTATTTTCGCTAAGGCCTCCTTCTCAACGTCCTGCATACAATCAGCAAGTTCCCTGGCTTTCTTGAAGAATTCTTCCGCTGTGGGAAGCTCTTTTCGAAGACGGTGTATCGACGCTAAATTCATGCAAGCGTCAAATAATTGCTGGGATTGTAGAGATGGATCTGTAGAAGAATAGAATCAGACTGAAACAAAACGAACAGTGCGGATGTTGGACGCTTTCCTTTTGCATGGAAAAACCGAGGATAATTTTCTGTTAAAAGGAACAGGGCAAATTATCCTCAGTCAAAATGGAAAGGGACGAGCGTGTTCCTTTTGCACTGAGTTACTCTATAAGAGACTGGGTACTAACGAAAACAGCACCAAGCTGCGCGTTTAATATGGTACAGGATTTTTCGACCATTCCGGTAAAAATGAGAAAAGAGGAATACCTCGGAAGGTATTTCTTTTTTTTTTTCGAAAAATGTCCAGTGGAAACCGGAACAACCGGGTTTTCCATGCAAAGGAAAGTGCCCGTTGAGTTAAATTTTCCGATCGATTAGTCTGCTAGCAGTCCCTTTCAGGATAGTGGGGAGTGCACGCCAATAGCGCGGCGCAACTGATGAAACCAACAAGCTAAAGGGGGACTGGGGAAGAGGCTCCAGTAAAAAAAAAATGTACTGGCTCTCCGCTATCCAAACAGCGGCGGCTAGCAGTCAAATTTTTTATTCTTTTTTTTTTTTTTCAGGGGAGGGCAGACTGTTTGATAACAATTCAGACATGTTCATGATTTTCACTAATTGAGTAACCAGTATGTTCACAAAACAGGGCCTCAGCTTTGAAAGATCCTTGGAACATTCAGAAAAAGTATGTTCCAAGATTTAGTCACCCTGTCTTAATTTTATTTTCTCGGGAATGCTTGTGTTCGTTTGGCCAAAGCTATAAACAGACCTCATCACGGAGTTTTCTGACCTGCGGTCTTCTTAATTAGGAATGCAAATCCAGAAAGTTGTTTGTATTAACCACGGAGTACAACATCAGTAACCACACAGTAGTTACTATTGCACAGCTCTGATTTAAGCTCCTTTCTAATTTATAACATGGTAGCTACTCTAAAAAAAGTTATGGAATTAAGAGGCGTCGAACTTTAAAGAATAGAAAGGGGATTAAAAAACAACAGCAGCAACAATCAAACTCGCTTAAACGTTCGGCCGTCACGTAAGTCAACATTTGATACTCAGCCACACATTTGGGTTTTCCATATACACCTGTATATATTGCATGAGTTCAACCAAATACAGAGGGCAGTGAATAGCATCAGCTTTTTCTATATAAATGGAATGGGATAGTTCTCATTTCCGAGAAAAATAAAACGCTATAACAGAGAGACAGGATACGTGTTTCAGTGACCAAGCCAAGCATCAGGCTTTTATGGGAGAGGGTGGGGAGGGGCTGGAGGCGAGTCTCCACCCCACTTCCCGTAAGGAATTCCCGATATTTAGATTATTCTGGTCACGTAGCGTCATAAATGGCAAAGTTTTTGTTTTGAAATTAGCCAAGGTCTTCAAGCTGCATTTTTTTTTTGCCAGATTCACATATCGAAACTGATCGGCCCCTCGCTTATCTGGGCCTCCGAACGTTGTTGGAAATTTTTAAAATATTAGCAAAGCATTTTTTTCGTTTTGCGTGAGTTTTGAATTTGTTTGCTGACGGTTTGCACAATCAGTGCAAAAGTCCACGTTGTTTATTCAACGGTCGGTAAATCACATTAATTAGTCAATCTCCTGGACCATTAGCACTTCCGTGTCATTTCGCTTCGGCGTCCCAAATTCGGAAGTAAATAACTTTCACTTCGAACGAAACAGAGTGAATGCCGAATCGATAACGGCTAAAAAGAAAGGATGACAACAAAACTTATCATACCTAAACTCTCTTCACAGGTCGTCTTTCGACTTTTATCTCCACTATACAAGGTGAACTCCATAGCGGCGTCAGCTTTTGTTTCGTTGAATAAATTCTGAGCTGTTTCTAAAGCCACACTCCATGGGCCAGTTGCAATCTGGACGTGAAAGAGCTTGTCCATTACTGCGAATTTCTGTTGCCTGTTCTCTGCTTTTCCGAGGAGGTACTCCCAAATAAGAGACGCTGTCGGTAGGCTTCTGTTTGTGTACTCCTGTGCTACTATGAAGACACGAGAAAATGAAAACTCTTCCGGTTTTGATTTCAGCTCGTCGAGAACAGTTTGTTTGGGCGCATGTAGCTTTCCGCGTATATCTTCGAGCCCCTCTTTGGCGAGATCCTGGTGTTCTGGGGCTAAATATTCCATACTCGAGACTATAAACTGTTTGATTCCTTTACAATAGGTGCAATACATGCAAAATGGCTCCTTCGAGCGCAACACAACCCAGGTGGAACGCCGGGATGTTTTCCTGCGAGGAGACTGGACACTGTTTCTAAATCCAATATGGCGAACCGCACGGTGTCGGACGCCAAAACGGTGAAAGGAACCAATCCTCAATATCTAGTGGAGAAAATCATCCCGATCGCGTATCTACGAGAATAAGTACTGGAAGGAGCAATGTTTTGCGCTTTCAGGTAAGTTCTAACGGGCATAGAGCCACCTCTGTAAGGTGGTTGGGATGATTCACTTCGAAATGCAAAGGGGTTAAGCTTAATTTTTATACTAGTCAAGCTGCTACAATTTTACACTGATGAAAGAACGGCAGTCATCGAAACATCTCTAATTTACTGTACTTTTGAGGTATACAAGACGGTAAAACGGTAAATGTAGATAAATAACGTTGAACTAGATTTAATATGTAGTTTTGTGTACGTTTAAAATAACCGAGTAGTTACAGTACCGGGCTAATGGTACTAAGCTTAAGTTGACAGTCGCAACTCGAAACTCGATTCTCGATCCTCGATCCTCAAAGTTATCAAGAATTGGGGTTCAAGGCTCAAGTTTCGCATATCGAATATAGATTTTTGAGACGCACGAGGAATTTTTTGAGGATCTCGATAATGGATTTTGAGGAAGCAATTAATTTTTCTAACCTCAAACGGTAAGAGAGAACAGAAGTATTTTTGTGTGGCTCTTGCTCTTCTCACAGTCGTTTGATCGAAGTACATTGTAAAACCAAATCAGCAGCACTGAAGTGTTCAATGAATTTGTTTTGGCGTGGTCTTCTTCCGCATATCTCATGGTTGTTGTGAAACATGCTTAAAATTTTCATATACTCAGAGCTGTCATTAGAAGCGGGGAACTGGCTTTTATAGCTGGCTACTATACTAAAGTCAGCCGGCTAGTCTCAGTCTGAAAATGAGTAAAACATAACAGACGTAGGAAGAATTGCTCGATTTTTGACCTGCTACTTTCTCTGAGAGACCATCTTCTGAAAACCTTAATGACAGCCCTGTATACTACACCAAAAAAAGCTGAATTATTTTTAAAGCAAACTTCAGAAGCAATGAAGAGAATCATATTATGAGAATGCCGCTTTTTAACACAGCTCAAAAAACTCATTAGAAAACGCATTTCTTTTGTGCATTTTACCTATTGTCATTCACTGCAGTAAATTTTCTTTGTGCGATATTGTTTTGAAAGACAATGACTCGTCATTTCGCAAATGCTGCCGACAAGTCTTGTGGATTGAAATTTGCATAACGTTCTAAACATCGCAACAAAATGCATCCTATTGCAAAATCCTCCACAAGTTGTCAGATCACTGGCGTTATGATTAACTTTGTAGCTTCCCAAACTATTAATATTAGCAATACCTGCAGGGCTCGACCTTGGTGGTGGTCAACTAGCCAAATACCACTGGATTGTCAGTTTTGGCTAGTAAAATTCAGTTACTAGCCATATTGGCTACTAAAATTATGGAGGCAAATTTCTTTGTCAACTGCAAAAGATAAATTTAGTGCTGTGAAAATTGTGACACAATGTTTAACATGCAGCAAGAAAAAAAACGAAGTACATGTAATCTTTTGTGTCAATGAAAGTGAACAGCTTCATGACCAAGCCACATTCAGCCAAAGAGACTGGGTCCAAGTGTTCCCATCATGCACTTCAATGGTAAATCATAAATCGCCATATTGCTCACACTTCGATGATCTTCAATGGATATCAGAGGGTTTTTTTTTTTTTCAAAACTAGGGTAATTACTAACTTGAACTGAATATTTTATGGCTAGTAGAAAAAGCTCTTTGGCTAGTGAGACCTACCATTTTACTAGCCACAAGCTACTGGTAACAAAAGTTAAGGTCGAGCCCTGACCTGTGGAACAGCAAATTAAGTTTGACGTCTGAATCAACAGGCACAATTTTGTTAATTTTTTATGTTTGCCGTGATGCTGAAAATTCATGCACAATGCAATAGAGGCTTGCAAAGAAATCACTCTTTTATATATAAACGGTGCATCATAGACAGCTTTATATCGAATTTCAGCATCATGACAGCTTTATATCGAATTTCAGCCTTGATGAAAGAATATTTTGCTGTTGTAATCATCACCATACGTACTTGTTTAAAGGTAAGTTGGACAGTCTCTTTCGAGTCTCGATTTCTCGACTCGATCCTCGATACTCGATTCCTGCGAGTTTCGAGCATCGAGGATCGAGGCTCAGCCATCGAGAATCGAGTCGAGGATCGCGTCTCGCAAGATCAGAGATAAATGAGCTTGTCGCTTTATATGATCACTCGATAGACCTCTCGAGCAAATTGGGATGACATCTTGAAAAAGCAACTCCAGCTATCGAAGGAACGCAACCGATGCCTGAAGAGTAGTCGTTCAGTACGCGATATGTTTCTAAATGTGATTCAACCTCTTTGACTGATGGGCAGATTCGCAGAAAAATCAACGCTTGAGAAAGAACAGAATGGCCAAATGACTGACCACAGCCACTACAATACTCCCAAAAAGTAGACAGAAAGCTGTTCGATGAAACTAAAACTTGGCCGACTGAGCGTTGCCATGTTTTGTCACAGACACGCAATACTTTTAAGATGAAATTCGATACGCGCGTACGTGTCAATACATGTGTTCACTAAAATGTGCTCGTTCGTAACTTTATTTCGTTGAAACAGGATTTTCTTCGACGTTCTTAGGGGATACAATTTTACAATGTAACTCCATCCAAACTTGAAAACACAAAGATTGTGGTAATTCGTTATGGTAAGTGCAAATTTTCTGTTCTCACGCGCGGTGTCTGTCAAGTCTATTTTTATTCAACTGTTTACTTTGCGCTATTTTTGGCCGAAGAGTGAAAGAAATCATCTCGGCGACGTTTTTATCCAAATTATACACGTATTTCACTTCGGATGTTTCCTCGGAGTTTTACTAGTGTGTCCATCGAACGTTTGTCATTTTTTTTATTTCAAAGGCGATGAGAGATCTTTCGAAGTTGCCTCGTGCATACGATAAGTACCATGTCTTGATTGCGTCTCGGTGGTCGATGAGCGCGGGTGCGAAACTTGTTCGATCAATCTGCGCCAGCCTTGAATTCCTTACGCTTGCCAAGCGGCTACTGGCTAGCGACTACACTATTCGCCTACTTGTACCTGTGCATTTTCGTCGACAAACAGCCCACTTCCTCGAAAATTTTGATCGCTTTTGATGAGAAGTGTCCGCGCTGAACCGCAGCGATCTTGATTCGTTGCGCTTATGAACGAGCGGCCATATGAACAGTTTTAAAAATTGAGCATCGGAATTTTTATGTAAAAAGCACAAACGCCGTGACCTCAAAAGAAAAATTGAATTGTCTTTTGAACCTTGCTTTTTTTTTATGCAGTATGCGATATTTCTCGAAAGAATACACCGCGTCCTCAAAACTAAATGACTTTGACAGTATTTGTGTCACCGCGCTGTCCCTTAGCTTGAATTCGTTGCGTTGTTCGAACGGAAATTGTTGTAGTGTCTACATAAGTGTCCATACAGAAACAACTGCGTTTCTTCCTCAAGAACTCGGCAAGTCGAATCGCGTAACTCGATGAATCGCGTACTCGATGAATAACAATGGGGTGCTTCCTGCGAGAATCGAGTAACGAGGATCGAGTTGAGTTTCGAGTGAGTCGAGTCTCGATTCTCGACTCGATCCTCGATACTTGATTCTCGCGAGGATCGAGTCGAGACTGTCAACTTACCTTTAACCGGTACTGTACGTCTTGTAGAAATGGAGATATCACTGTTTTATGTTTGCTGTGACAGCAAAAATTCGCAACTTGCTAGTGCAAGCTGTTTGCACTGCTAGAATCATAATAATTATTATAACTTACCAAAGGATACACCTTCAACTAACGTACAATGTATGCCAGCTTATACGATGGGTTAAGTTATCAGTATATAAAGTTAGACTAGCCACCCTAATATATAAGATAAATCTCCAGTTAACACCCCAATGTATGCAATTTATGATAACGAGACACTTGCCTGCATATAGTCTGAGACACACAACAATCAGCCTTCCTCTAACAGCTGCTAATGAACTATTTCATCACATATCGAGGTGCCATTATCTGGAATCTTCTCTCACCGCTCGTAAATGGTAGAGGAATCAAAGCCTTTGCAAAGAAGCCTGGCAATTCAAATTAACTAAGACAATTGTACTTTTCATCCGAGTTGCCTAGTAGAAAAAGCTCTTTGGCTAGTGAGACCTACCATTTACTGGGCCACAAGCCTACTGGTAACAAAAGTTGAGGTTGAGCTCTGACCTGTGGAACAGCAAATTAAGTTTGACGTCTGAATCAACAGGTGCAATTTTTGTTAATTTGGGTCAGTCCAAATTAAAATTAAGTTTGGCTCATGAAAAGTTATTTTATGTTTGCTTTCCATGCACAGCATGTTTGCAAATGACTTTGTGTTAATGCATTTCTTGCCAATGCTTCGATTTTGGCCACATATTATCTCTCAGTGGTACTGTATATGTTGATGTAAGGCATCTAGACAGCCAGGAGAGATTACCTCACGTTTGTAATGGGTTTAGTAAAAATTCCCTTCTCTTTTGCAATATATAATAATTATTCTAATTTATAGGTTGCTTTTAACCTACATTGTAGCTTTGAAGACTACAGTAGAACAGATGGGATAATTATTCAGCTAACGCTCATATGTATGCGTATTAATATTCATGCATGAATTGAATTCCCTGAAGAGCAGGAGAAATGATTGACTGGTAGAAAAGAATTGTTTGATAGTGTGACGTTAGACTACATGTTTGGTGGTTAAAAAGATCGAATTAAGTTTTCTTGATAGGAAACTTACGCGGCTCTGAGGTGTCGATCGCTAGGTAAATTTAATGGAAACTCACCAGCCTGGTGATCAAAAAGATCTCATTTAAAGTCTGTAGGCCCGCAAGTCAGACACTTCTCAAAGAAGTGAGTGGTGTTTCTCTCTGTGCTTGCCAAACGCGAAGAGACTTAAGTTGACTGCCGGAGCGAGCAAATCGGCGTTTTGCAGTACAGAGCAGCAAGCCTCGCGGGACAGTCTGAAAATTTTGAGAAAGTGGCTTATTTTGTCGACGAAAATGCACAGTGTACAAGTAGGCAAATAGTGTAGTCACTAGCCAGTAGCCGCTTGGCAAGCGTAAGGAATTCAAGGCTGGCGCGATTGATCGAACAAGATTCGACAAAACCGCTCATCACCACAAGGGACAGAAACGCCAACTTTGAAAATCGCTCCTCGCCGCCTTTGAAATACATGTAAATAAATTGATAAGCGTTTTGATGGAACACTAGGAAAACTTCTAGGAAACATCCGAAGTGAAATACGTGTATAATTTGGATAGAAACGTCGCTGAGATGATCTTCACTCTTCAGCCAAAAATAGCGCAAAGTAAACATTGAATTAAAAATAGACTTGACAGATAACGCGCGTGAGAAGTGAAAATTTGCATACCATAACAAATTACACACATTTGTGTTTCCAGTTTGGAGGAGTTACATTGTAAAATTTAATCCTAGAAACGGTCGAAGAAATCCCTGTTTCAACAAAATAAGGTTACAAATGGTGAGGGTTAAAGGAGGAATGATTTTGTGGAATGGTATGTGGCGTGACTTGCGGAATCGCATAATTATGCGGAATGTAACATTTGCAAAATGGCGCGAAGAAATTAATTCAGCTCAAAGAGTTAATTATTCTAAAGCCTAACACAGAGAATAATTGCAAGCTAGCTGTGGATCTCGGTCACAACTACTCTTCACCGGCTTGCCTTCTTATGAACTCTTGAGGTGATTAAATTTTACCTTGAGTTTTGCTTTCATAGGATCTAGGATTAGTCTGTTCAAGAATGATAGTCAATGATATTTTGCAGTGTATTTGTGCGAATCGTTCGCGCGTGCTGCGAGACATGCGAGTTTTTTTCCATCTTGTCAATTTCACAGTGTAGGTCAAACTCTTTGACAGTTTTGAAATGGATTAAACAAAATTTTATTTTTCCGAGGTAGATTGTAAGAGAGTTAGGAAAGGAGCCTTGTAGAGGCTTATTCAAGTTATGGTTTTCAGAGTTTTACAAGAGTCTCTAATTTGCTAATTTGTTGTTATGATATGAATAACTGAACTCAGTGCTCGCGTTCAAGAGTCACCTCATCGAAGATCTAGTACCCTAGGTACCAGATGTTATAAAATTTCTCGGTCAAATCCAATTTGTTTTCAGCAAGTTGTTGTTACCGAGATCAACAACTAGACCCTTCTCTAGATAACAATTTTACGGTTAATAATCTTGATCTCGGCTTGCGTATTTGAGCTCGCGATCATTAATTGCGTTTGCCAGCTCAACACAGTGAATAATCTTAAGCTAGTTGCTGATCTCGGTGACAACAAAATGTTGAAAACTAATTGGATTTGACCGAGAAATTTTTCATTGTAGAGCACTCCTCTACACGGAACTTGTGCTTTGATAGACTTGATATAAATATTTTACAAATGAACCCGTTTGAAGTGATTTGTCTTGAGTTTGCCTTTACAGGATTAGTCAGTTTGCAACTGATATATAATATTTTCCTCGTTTATCGCTCGGTCTTCGAGATTCAGTTATTCATATCATAACAACAAAAGCAGCTCGACTGATTTGAGACTCCTGTATAACTCTGAAAACCATAATAAGCCTCTGCCAGACTCCGTTCCTAAATCGCTTACGATCGACTCCGGAAAAATAAAATTTCAAAACTGCCAAAATAGTTTGACCTACACTGTGAAATTGACAAGATGGCAAAAGCTCGCTTGTCTCGCAGCCGAACGATTCTTTCGTTCATAGCTTCACAAATATGCTGCAAATATCATTTGCGCACAGGCTAATCCTATGAAAGCGAAACTCAAGGCAAATTTAATCACCTCAAGAGTTCATAACTGTAATGTTTATACGAAAGCAAGCCCGGTTGAGAGTAGTTGTGACCGAGATCAGCAGCTACATAGCTTGCGTTTGGCTGTTGAATAATTAACTCCTTCAGTTGAATTAATTTTGTTGAGCCATTTTGCATACATTACATTCCGCATAATTATGCAATTCCGCAAGTCATGCCACATGCCATTCCACAAACTCATTCCTCCTTTTACCCTCACCGAGTTATGAACGAGCACCATTAGTGAACATGTGTATTGACACCTTCACGTGTCGAATTTCATTTAAAATTATGCATGTCTGTGACAAAAACATGCAACGCTGAGATAAACTTTAAGTTTTATTCATCGAACATCTGTTACTTATTGCGAGATATTGTAGTGGTGTGGTCAGTCCCTGGCCATTCTGTTCTTTCTCAAGCGTTGATTTCTGCGAACCTGCCCATCTGTCAAAAAGGTTGAATCACATTTAGAAACATATCGCGTGCTGAATGACTACTCTTGCATTGTTTGTGTTCCTTCAAGTAGCTGAAGTTCCTTTTCAAGATGTGATCCCCGATTTGCTCGAGAGGTCTATCGAGTGATCAGTCAAGCGTCAAGCTCATTATCTCTGATCTTGTGAGATGCGATCCTCGACTCGATTCTCAGTATCTGAGCCTCGATCCTCGATGCTTGAAACTCGCAGGAATCGAATATCGAGGATCGAGTCGAGAATCGAGACTCGAAAGAGACTGTCAACTTACCTTTAACCGGTACTGTATACTTGATTGTACGTGAACTTTTGCATCAAAACTTCAAAAACACCATTTCCTTAATTAAAGACGCACAATGCAACTGTTGGTAGGAAACGGCAAGGAACCAAAGAAACTTGAATATGACCGTTCAAGTGAACTGAGAGCAAACTATAAAGAGAACACTTTGACAGCTGCTGCGAATGTTTACAAATTCAGCAAAGCATATTCACAATTTTGCATAAATATTACTGAGAACATCTCAAAAGGCAGACTGGTCACATTTTTAACATTTTCTTTCAACTGATTGCAAATTTTAATGTTACCGTGTATTCTTCTGAGAGATGACTGCATTACTTGTTCACTAAATCCAGCTTGAAAAATGAAGCGAACTAAACTGCAGCACAAGTTTGTGGCTTTTTCAGGCACAGTGAACCAAGCAAACAAACCATTGTGATTATTTTTTTTATTTTTATCCCTTTCAAATCATCTCGATCTCTTCTCCTCTTCTACAGTACAGTACGAGAAAATAATTACACTAAGTGAGTTAGTCAGCCTATGAAGCTACATGTAAGCAAAATAATTAATTATGACATATAGCTATATATGTCACAAGAGGTTTTTCTCCAGGTACTCTCACTGGTTTTCCCCTCCTCAAAACATTTAATTTGATTTTTTTTTAGATTTGTAATAAATATTAGTAGGCAAAGAGCCACTTATTACAAGTTATCATCATCATCATCATTATTATTATTACAGTATATTATTTTTTGTGAATGAATTATCTGTTAATGGCTGCCACTTCTCTTTGAACAAATCAGGCTGAAAATGAATTTTCCTCTCCTTTACTAATCCAGCAGAACTGTTGGTTGACAAAGCAATGGAGCTGGATCATGTTGGAGGCACATTTGGAGGGAACATCAAATCTACACCTTTCCTCTGCTTGGTGTTGAAAATGTTACAAATTCAGCCTGAAAAGGAGATTGTTGTAGAGTTTATCAAGAATGAGGATTACAAGTAAGGTTTCTGTGCTCATGTATAATGTTGTACAGTACATGTAGGTCAAAATGAAATTCAGTTCAAAATGATTTTAATCTAGGTTGACATGAAATAGACCTTTTTAGGTTGTAGATTCTGTTTTCCCAATGTAGACCATGTGATCTTCCAAGGGGATTTGCCTTTTGTCTTTTTATAAATTGTGCGTACATATGCATGTGAATAAGGCGAAATTTCAAAGAAACAATTCTCAAGGGTAACATCACATGGTCTACAATGTACATTGGGAAAACAAAATCTACAAGCTAAAATTAGGTCTATTCCTTTGTCTTCTAACTCTAATTATTCATGAATCATGAATAATTAGGGTTAGATGACAAAGGAATTTCATGTCAACCTAGATTAAAATCATTTTGACCCGAATTTCATTTTGACCAGGACAACATACAATGTATGTGAATCTTGATTTACAGTGTATTATATAAACAACAATGAAATAGCAGGTGAGCTTTTGCTTGAAAACATGATATCTTTACATATGAAAATACAGTAAAATGCTATCTTCACTTGTGAAAAGATCACCATTGCTATGGTTACATATAAATAACTTGTGCCTTTTGTTGCAAAAGTGAAATGCTTTGTTATTTCATTGGTTTTTATATAATACTGAACATTACTGAACATGGCCGCTTAGAGATAAGAAATTCCTTTTCTTGTGTTGAAAAATATTTCACTCATTAACTGCGCTCACTCATGAAATATTTTTCTAACACTGGAAGAGAAATTCCACATCTCCGCATGGCCACGTAATATCCTATATATATGTAAGCTAATTGTGGCATAGATATACAAAACTTGATTTAAATAGATAAAATTAATATTGATTTACTGTCCCTTTTGGACAAGCATACAGTGGTCTTGCTGGGTAGTTTGACCGGTCATCCAAAGAAATTTCTTTTCTCTTGGATAATGTTAATCAAAGGCTCCTCTGAGCCAGCTCATGGATGCATCTTGCTACACTAATTGCAATCTACACTTGACTACATGTACAATGTAGTAATGCAACCTCTTTCCAGAGTCTATCTAATGATGTATTCTCGCCTGCATGCAACCTCCCATCAGAGAGAGCATTGTGTGACACCCCGAAAGTTACAGCATGGTAACTGTTCTTTGCCCAATATTAAATTATAGTTACGTACTGATCTTTTATTTTAGCCAAAGGATATAGACTTTCTGAACAAGATCAGTGCTTTGACGGCCAGATTTCAGAATACATGACTTTTTCATTTACATTTACATCATTGAATAACAATAGCCTCCATTGTAATATGCATCCGACTTGGAAAGCCATGTCAGACATTTCAGTAATCACAAGTAAATTGCGATTTTGTCTTCGATAAATAAGAATTCAATACATGCCTGTCTCAGTTTAAGCAGTAAAATCGATCATAGTTTTCTTCCAAAACAAATGTGTTGCATGTCTTATATGGGTTTTTTTTTTGGTAGAAAAGCTCTGCTGGTTACTTTGTTTACGTTGATTCAATGTCAGTAGTGATTGTGGCATTGTATATTGTGTCAAACATATAAGATCCAGGGGTTTCAATAAAATTTGAAGTTGGCAGCAAGTTGGAGTAGAGTAGGGGACGGTATTAAAGAAAAAATAAAGAATTGCTCTTTAATTACTTCAATTTAGGGAAAAAGTAGCCAACGTCTCTGATCGAAGTAGCCAATGCTTTTTGTCGGACATCGGTGCTCATTGAAACCACTCAGATCTACATTGTAAGCATTAACCTGATATGCAACAACACACAGTACTCATCATGCGACGGGATTCAATCCATTGCTGAATCTTCCAATCCTTATAATTTGCTCAAACGAATTAGTTGCTTTTGGTCCTTGTCTGAAGCGCCTGAGGATAGGAAATGTCTTATTTCCATGCTTATGGTCGCAAGAAATTTATTTCCAAACACTCAGTGGCCATAGCATGCCTAGTTTTGTTATATAAATAATTATATGCTTTTGGTGTTGTTTTCTCAGTGTTCTCTTGTCTTGAACTCCAACCATGCCCTTCAGTGCTAGTGGCATTGAAATAACTTTGTTTTGATTATTGAGACATTCATTCCTCCCTGCTGCATTCTTCTTTGGGTGACAAGAAAAATTGTCAATAGGAAATTATAAAGCAATTTCATCATCGCTTTTAAGATATTAGCATGCAATTTTCATCGATTTCCATCTTCAGTTCTCGCAGCTTGTGTACTTAATCGTATTTAGCTTGCCACTTTCCAACTCCACAAAGGTATATTTAGTCAGGGAGCAAATGTGTTTCATAATTTAAGGTCCCGTGGGAAATTTATGCTGAAAGCAAGCCACTAGTCTGGAAATGTTCATTAGGACCTAGTAGACATGAAAAGTTTTGGTATCAACTTTGCAACTTGTTATTAAAGATGGAATTTATGAGGGTTCCAATTTCTGACCTATGGAGGCCAGAATGGAAACAAGGCTGCAATAGAAAATCCTTTATATCTTCCGTAAACATACACCTTTACTTACCAAACTTGCCCACTAGATATAATTCACTGCTCTTAATTGATTTTTAGTAAATTTTTTTTAATTGGTGGTCACGTGACCTTGTATCATGGAAATGAGGTTAGAATATAAAACTCCTTATAATTTTCATGCACATGAACCATTCATTACCAAACGAGACTACATTATGGCATTCGAGACTCCTAGTTGTTTTAAGTAGAACTTTCCCAAGTCAAATAAATTTCTGGAATAAGCTAAAACAAGTCTGTGATTGCTGCAAGATTGGAGATTTAAGGGCCCATTGAAGTATCTCGTTGCTAAGGTACACGGTTGCTACCCAAGTGCAATTTCACTTCCGGTCAGCCAAAAATTATTTTCGCGCGCTTTTTTTGGTGCCGGCCCATCACCGATTCAAGTTGCCAGTGACTTTGTTTTACTTCACTGCAACAAACACAAGAAAAACTTTTTGTTTAGATTTTTATTGATTAATTTTCTGCTTTACGTTTACAACATGTGAGTCGAGCCTATAGTTTTAAAACTTGAGTGTTCTGCTTAAAATGTATCCATGTACAGATGTAAGCAGAAAGCCACAGCGATGGCTGCATGTCGATGGGGAAATCTCGCAAAGGTGACAGTAAAAGATTTCCAGTTTCAGGTTGGGAATCGAAATCTCAAAGATGCGGAGACACAAACTGTTAACAGTAATTTAAGCAATCTACAACACTGTGACTGTGAAAAAGAAACTGAATTCGAATTTTGTTCGGTAAAACAGTTGAAGAGTTCGGGTTCGAGTGTAGTCGCTGTGACTGGCCAAAAATGCTCAGTCACCAGGCCGATGAAAATTCACTCACCACTTCCGGTACCGCGAGAAAAGAACTTTTCTCCTCGAGAGATAATTGAAGGGCTGAGGGCATAAACTGCCTATGTGTAGTTTTAGGTGTTTTTTTTGCATACGTTATTTCTCGAAAACGAAAACGAAATCGGTGAAAAAAAATACGGGACAATGTTTTTGAATCAAAATGCAGTTCACATGCAAAAATTTGGACAAATCCAAGCGAACTAAAAAAACGGCCGAAAATTACACATAGGCAGTTTATGCCCTCAGCCCTTCAATTATTGATAGTTCGACCATTTGCACAGCTAGGGTTATCTGTTCAGAAAAATTCTCACCCGCTGTTCATCAGTTCAGAAAAGACACACAGTCGCATAAACAAGTCCGGTTACCCATTAAAATATACTCCTCGAGTTTTTGTGCTAACTGTTTGTTTTTTCCTTTGTGACTTCAGAAAAATAAAGCGATGCAATCTTTCAGAACTCTAACAAACGTGTATGTTTACTAAACACAAACTTCAGACAAAGTCGGTCGATTTCGACTTTGTGCGGTTGTCATTGTGCAATTTCACCTGCTGTTCAGCAGTTCAGAAAAGACACTCAGTTGTATAAACATTATTCCGGTTACCCGTTCAAAGCAAATAAAAGATTATACAATCTTTTGAATGGCTACGAATCCAGCCGCATATTACCAGTCTCATCAAAATGAAGATGTTATCCGATAAAAGCATGTCAATTGCTATTGTGAAGTTGAATTTCACACACAAAAATTTTGCATAATTATTACACTTGGCTTCCCAAGTCTACCAAGAATCTACAATTGCTAAAATCCTTTGCAAGGTGGCTATTCTTGAAGTTCTTTATTACTTAATATACGCTTCGAATTTTTGCGATAACTGTTTGTCTTTTAATAATAATAATAATAATAATAATAATAATAATAATAATAATAATAATAATAATATATCACATTTATATTGTGCATTTTCTATGCAATATTCAAATGCGCATTACAACACTGGCCAGGGGACTTTGCCAGACTGCTTATCACGCAGTTTACAATTAATGAAAATAGTGGAACAGAGAATTAACTCTGAAGTGTAAATTAAAGTGCTACTTAAACCCATGAATAACCCACTGGGCGTTAGCCCTAGTAAAGGGAAACAGGGAACCACACGAGGCAAAGAAAAAATCTTTTGACCTCGGTGGGAATCGAACCCACGACCTCCGGATTAGATCTACCGTTACTCTGCCGACTGAGCTACAAGGTCGCACAGAGAAAGTCAGGGACGATTTTAGATGGTGAATCGCGGCAAAGAGAAAGTAAGGGTACATATGAATGTTGTGCCGCGTAGCACTAGGAACACAAATAGTGGAACAGAGAATTAACTCTGAAGTGTAAATTAAAGTGCTACTTAAACCCATGAATAACCCACTGGGCGTTAGCCCTAGTAAAGGGAAACAGGGAACCACACGAGGCAAAGAAAAAATCTTTTGACCTCGGTGGGAATCGAACCCACGACCTCCGGATTAGATCTACCGTTACTCTGCCGACTGAGCTACAAGGTCGCACAGAGAAAGTCGGGGACGATAGAGTAACGGTAGATCTAATTCGGAGGTCGTGGGTTCGATTCCCACCGAGGTCAAAAGATTTTTTCTTTGCCTCGTGTGGTTCCCTGTTTCCCTTTACTAGGGCTAACGCCCAGTGGGTTATTCATGGGTTTAAGTAGCACGTTAATTTACACTTCAGAGTTAATTCTCTGTTCCACTATTTGTGTTCCTAGTGCTACGCGGCACAACATTCATATGTACCCTTACAATTAATGAAGTTGAGTTATGAGTGCCCCTGTAATGTCAATATCAAATTAAGACAGACACTAGGGGTGGTCACTGCCAGAGTTTTCTTACGTCCCTAGTGGTTCTTTTACATCCCACAGAATCAGAGAATTATGAAGAGTTGTGAGACGGGGTCTACGGTTTATCGTCCTTATCCGATAAGACTAGAAGTCTAACCGTTTGTAGATGTCATTACAAAGGCAGCACTTTC
Organism: Pachyseris speciosa; assembly: GCA_016490735.1. Taxonomy (NCBI): domain Eukaryota; kingdom Metazoa; phylum Cnidaria; class Anthozoa; order Scleractinia; family Pachyseridae; genus Pachyseris; species Pachyseris speciosa. Next base: position 25,117 of record JAEMWC010001905.1, on the reverse strand, counting down.
TCCTCAATTATTTAAAGACCGTGAGTGTTGGTCCGGCCGGGGTTTGAACCTATGACCTCCCGAGACTTTCTAGTCTTCTCGGATAAGGACGAGAAACCGTAGGCCCCATCTCACAACTCTTCATAATTCACTGATTCCGTGGGACGTAAAAGAACCACTAGGGACATAACAAAATCTGGCTGTGACCACCCCTAGTGCTGACCTGTTCCATTCAGCAAGTGGCCGGCTTGGCGTGATGTCCCAAAAAGGCTTATAGGTGCATGAGGCCACACGTATAACAGTTATAAGTCAATGGGACTTTGCTGAGTGCTGAACTCATGTAGATGTAGATGTACATGTATTGCACTTGGCTTCCCAAGTCTACCAAGAATCTACAATTGCTTTGCAAGGCGGCTGTTCTTGAAGTTCTTTATTACTTAATATACTCTTCGTATTTTCGTGCTTACTATTTGTCTTTTTCCTTCCCAACAAGACCAAAATTATTCCAAGAATACAAATACATGTAGAACGCGAGTTATCATTTCGGCAACACAAGGACAAGACAATAGTGCTATTTCATACATTGATGGAAAATTCTTGAAACTATTTCGTGAGCGGCAATTAGAAAATCTAAAACTAGAGTTATCTAGCTTTCCAAAGAGACCACTATCAACAATAGCAAATAAAAATATTCTGAAGAATTGTCTTTTAGCAGGTCAGTGATTTCTTCGGACAAATCTCGTTCCGATGCATAAATTACTTGGTATTTATGGTTTGCTACGTCCTTCAATACACTGTTACTGAAAGCAACTGCCTACAGACCAAAGTCATTTGATTTGACCTGTTTGTCGATTATGTTTTTCAACGGTGCTACAACCAAAATAGAACAGAACGCGCTTGCATCCTTTGCATCAAACATTCTTCTACAAAACCGAACATCCCAAATTATTGTCTGCTCTGTTTTGTTTTGTCTGTCAACAGGTTGTAAACGACTTCTCCTGACAACGTGCATTGTCTGATTAGCCAATCAAAATTATCCGTTGTCTGTGCAACGGAAAATTACATTCGGAAATCTTGCGACTTCATTGCTCACTCAGCCGCTTCATGGCCTATACAGCTCGCCCCTCTTCGCTTTTGTGTTGTGAGACTTGAGAGGTCGATTTGTTGCAAGTCTACGGGAAATTCTGAAGGTGATACAAAGAGAAAAGGATGCAGAAAGGAACTGTTACTGCTCGCAGTCTATTGGCGCCGTGAAGATCATAATTCGAGATTCTCGGCGCAAACATATTGCAGAGATAGTGTGGTTCGAGAAGACCTTTGTATATTTGATTCGAACTGAGCGTTGCGCTACCGTTTGCAAAATAAGCTAATTTGCATATGCAATGCAGTGTTTGATATTTAATATCAAACCCTGCATTGCATATGCAAATTAGCTTATTGCAAATGTTATGCGGTAAGTATAAACACTGCTCGCCGTTCTTATTAACACAAAGAGATGGTTTCGTCATCCTAAAATGAAGGTAGTTCCTTGTAGCTTTTTTACTGGTAGAACAACAATCCGATTGTCGATTCAAAATAATTATTATTGTCTTTACCCATTCAACCGTTCTCAGTGATCCATTCGAAAAATAATTACTTTATGTAGCTGTTTTCCGTTAAAGCCCTGGCTAAATGATGGTTTAGCCGCCTCTCTCCACTTTGCATTGAAATGGTTTGCCATGTTTGATTTTAATGATTACATTTTTTGCGTTGCGAACAAAATTGATCAATAGCTTAGCCACCCCAACCAACAAAGAGTGCAAAGCCAGTAAAAAGCAACCAAATGAAACATTGTTTGTCTGTTTTAGTTACGCAACTACGTTTATGTTTGACAAACATGATGTTGGACGAAAAATAATGATTGTTTGATCGTTGAGCCGTTCAAAATGTTTCCACAGCCGTTCATCATAACCGTGTCAACCAGTTTGGCCATCCGTTTGTCATTCGTTCACTAGCCGTGCGTTTTGCCGTGCAAAGTGTACGTTTTCGCGTGAGAGGTCACCGTCTTATTTACAACACTCACTAAAATGTTCGATTCGTAGCGTTTCGAGCAAATAATAGTTCATCCACTGCTTCCACAGGCAAACAAGAAACTTACACAGTTTGTTGGCTGATCCTGTTGTAAGTGGTTGCTCCTTGAAAAGTTCCTCCATACACCATTTTGTTTAATTTCCAAAGACGCAAGTTTGATGAAGTGACAGGGTGAAGTGATTTTTGTTCATTTTCGGATTTGACTGTTGCAGTAGTTTTTCTTTCACTTGGACCACTTTAAGTTGATAAAACCACACAAAAATGTTTCCTCTCGTCTCCGATTACTTATATAAACCGTGTGTATCTCCAGGAAACCTCTTGTTTTCCCAATTAATCCAGATCGCACTTCAGTCCGCCATGTTGAATTTGAACAAGCTAGTTACCAGGAAGGCCGTGAGGTCCAATCTCGTTCCCAGAGCCCACGTTTTTCCCTTATTCAGCTCCGCTGGGAACGAGATTGTCTTCTGTCGCGAGGGTTTGAACAGGTACAGAGTTCAGGCTAATATATAGATTTAGCCAAGCCTAAAAGCGGAGCTCCACGATTATTATTTTTTTACTGGTATTGAGCAACACCGCACGGCTTTCCTTGCGCCAATATTTTATGTTTAGAGCAGTCAACAGGAATTGACCGCGGTTCAAAAACATCAAAACATTACAAGAAAACAATAGAGTCGACGCGTGTGTTTGTTCAAAAAAAAATTTAGCAAGCAAAGAATGATCAAATATTTTCACCCAACATCGCTGGACGAGCATGTTTGACGGTTTACCGACCTCTCACAATAGTGCATTAAATGGCTTTCCATGTTTGATCGAAATCAAACATGTTCATCTAAAATTTCGCATTACGAACAAATGTTTGATCGTTTAGCCACCCCAACAAACAAATCGTTCACAAACGGCAAAAAGCAACCAAATGAGCCACGTAACGTCGAAAATTTCAGCAATAATACGCAAAAATTATTTTTTTTTTGACTCACTTGGTCCCGTGTTTGCTCAAACATTGTTTTGCGTTTAGCCACCAAACGTTATTCTTGACAGATCTTGACAAACACGATAATGGATGAAAATATTTGATCTTTTAGCCGGGACTTAACAAACATATTTCATAGTACGTTAAGCTTAGACATAAGGTTAAATGTCGTACAAAAGAGAAAAAGGAAAACAATCCTTATAGTTTGGATAGGTAATCGCATGGGGCCGAGTAAATATCACTTGTGCCAGTTTTCAGAAAGTTGCTGAAATTGGCCTCATCGCGCAAAACATAAGTGATACTAATCCTTAATTTTACGAGGATTCATTGCGATTACGAGTTAATAACATAAGGGCAAACGTTTCTTTCAGTCCTTAACACTGCAGAAACACAGACGCCGAAAAGCATGTGCAGTCAGCCAAGCGGAGGAAAACACTCGTTCGCTTGTAAAACAACAAACAAACAATTCGACTAGCTACTTCTTTGTGTCCAAAACGAGTAGATCGTTATTTATATCTAGTCGAGACAGAAATACAAGTTTTCTTCCTGAACGAAATTAACAACGATTAAACTAAATGCTAAACTTCAATTTATTTAAGTTACCTGTGTTGTCGAGCTTTCTACCACTTGAAAATACGCATCGATCCACTATAGTAAAAACACGCATCTACAAAAATAGCAAACGGTTTGTTCAAAGAAAGAACTTCTTCCACAAAGTGTGAGCTACTCGTTCCTCCCATTAATGCCGGTGAGTTGTTAAGAAGTTTCTTGGTGAGCTGCAAGATGTCGCGGTAAAGTGAACAAGCCCTTGAAGCGTTAAATCATTTTGTTTTTCAACCACACAATCCGGGCGCCATAGAAGTGGATCCAAAAATTGAAGAATTTCCTGCGAACAACCTTTTACTCTTCCATTTTCCAGTTGTGAACTCACGTTCCGAAGTATCTTTTAAGTAGTTCTTGATTTTTATGCCCTTTATGCGAATTAAGAGACAGAAACTGAACTTCGAAGATGATGATGTTGTTTTGCTCAAAATGAAGACACCAACTGAATGTGAAATCTCGAGCCGCAGAAAGCGCGCGAAAAATTAAGCCTCGTTGTGGCTTGGGTGTCTCGTTTTGGTTAAATTAACTTGACTTGAGCCTACGATCCAATTGAAAACCATTACCTGGTCAGCGGTCAACTTAAATAAAACAGCGGACCTCGATGAGCTCTAACTTGAGCCCGCGATATGGTCACGTGATCGTGGTCAGCGGAAACCTTGTTTTGACAGGTGTCAATTAGCCATGACACGGATGCCCTATATCAAAGATGTACGCTGTAAACTAGGTGATCAGCTGGAGTATGGCCGCCATGTTGGATTATTATGATTATTATTAGGATATTATTAATTATTGGGCGACTCCGTCGTCGTCGTGCGTACGCGCCCACGAGCAATACCGCTAGCCAAGAGCAGTTGACGGGTTTCTATAGGTATGGTGCTCCGCTGGAGCTCCGCTACAAGACATCACTTGGGGTGAAGAAAACGACAGACATATAGTTCAAAAGCCACAAAATGTCCCAGGCTGTCTAGAGACAAAGGTTAGATGTTGAAATGGATTGTTTGGATTACAGATATTTCTCAACTCATCATCGCTCGTCAGACGTTCGAACTTTTCATCTCCAATTTTGTATCTTGCCCTCGTCGTTCTTTAGTTCTGAAGTGCTAACGTTCTAGAATTGAGAAGATATGATAAGCATATGGTTATTTGCGTTTGATTTGAAGGACTAGAAGTCAGAATTCCTGAATCGTTTGTTTATCACTGTCGAACTCGAAGGAATCGTTTAATTTCTATGAATCAGATCTTTCGATTGCAACAAGTTTCTGTCAATGAAGTTAAATTATTGACTGATCAGTTCAGCATCACTAACATTAATAATAAACTTTGCGTGGAATTATTCGAAAAATGTCAGTCAATGGAGATACAGTGTAAGAAATTTGTAGACCCTTTCCATACAGAGAGTGTTACCTTGGAGTTCACACACTTTGAACCATTCTTTTTTGTACGGGTGACAGCATTCGGTATTTCTTCGAATAACAACCCACCTTAATATTCAACTTTCCAGTAAGTCCCAAATCAATGCTCTATTCCTGGCACACACCTCCTCCTGGAAGACATCTTTCATCTTCAATTATTTTAATTTTGCCAAAAGTTCTGTTATTAACTTAAGGTATTATTTATTTTTGTGCCATTTCAATTTTTGTGCTGAAGATGCTTTTTAATTATAATTTTTTGTATTCCATGTTCCAGTAGTCTTCTGAAATGTTCCTTGTTTCTGGTTTTATCGTAGCCTGCGAGCAAGTTCTCTTGGGGGGTGGGGGGGGGGGAGGGTAGAAGGAGGGAAAAACGGAGAGAGAGAACGGAGAGTCTACCTACCGTGAGCTACAAAAATACGAAAAACCAGCGAAGGTTTGAGCTTTATTGCAGCCACATTGACATAGTAAACTCAAAAGAATGAAGTTGAAGACTCGGATGTCGGACCAAGGATGAAGTGAACTTTGCCAACCTTGGCAACTACGCCAAATAGAAGCCCCAGTCAAAAGAAATGTCGCCAAGAAAAGATCACAACAGACATCTCCATACTTTGGGCTTCGGCAACCTGGTTGTCAATAATGCTTTGAAGTGGGAAAACAACCAATACAGTCTGTGACCAATAATTATTTTATATCAGCAGCGTGCACTGGTACTTTGCCAAATCATGTAGGCAAAACAGGGAGAACATCTTTGCTTTGAAGTAAGCTATTGACTGCTAGACGCTGTTCTGGTTTGAAATCTGACGGATAGTTCAGATATTTGGAGAAATTTTTGCAAGCTTTGCAAATACAAATGTCTCGCCTTTTCCGGACAAAAAACAAACAAACTCAAATCACGCAGTCCACGCTTGATGATAGATCACGTCATCACCCGGTCAAATCAACCAATCAGCTTTTTGTGTCCAATTTTTGGATGTAGAAATTCAAATTTTCCCTCCCCACCCCCTACCCCAGGAGAGCTTGCTTGCAGGCTACACAGCAGGCTTGTAGTTTTATCGACGCCCTGACAGGAAGGGATGTAACTCATTGAGTCAGACAATAAGTCCAAAAAGCATGATGATGTTTTATACAAGGTATGCTCAGGGTTGGAATTACTACTAGCCAGCTTGCCCATGCCATAGTAAAATATGCCAAGTGAACACAAGTCATCAATCACTTGTTCAAATGGGCATTTGTGATTTTCATCGCAAAGTGTAACTTTCTGGTTTTCATCTTGTTCCAAATATCTAAGTATTAGCTTTCTTGTTCCACTCTCCTGTTGTGAAATCTCCAACAAACCAGGTGCCAACTTGGTAATTGCTACCTTTGTCAAAAACAAATAATGGCTTCTGCCTTGTGATAATTTACAGTGCCACAGGTAACCCAGCCTCAGGTGTATAATAACAGACGTTTAACCGTTTTGTAATGGCGTTACAGTTGAACCTGTCTGATATATATACGGACACCAAAAGGATGGAGCCAAGGTTGTTTTCCCATTTACCACAAATTCCCAGAAATTATGCTTGGGATGTAAATGGTAAACGTTTTTTTGGTTCATCCCACTAGATAATTCCCAGGACAAATGGGAGTTCTGAAAAGGTAGTCTTCTTAACAGTGTCCTGTAACTATCTTATCTATGTAATGTATTGTAACACCGATTATAGGTTAGTTTTAAGTAATGTACTGTAAAGAGTTTTTGTTTCTGATCTTTTTGTCTGTATTTTTTTTTGTTGTTGAAACTTACATAAAACGTTTAAAAAAGTCCTGTTTTCCTAGTTGGGACTTTCCCAATTTACCATTGACAAGTTTCTATGTTTCATACTGAGACCTCTTGGCTCTTGGCCAAGTGGAATCTACCCAGTCAGCTAGCGCGAAGTGACTATCCGAAAATTTTAGGCGAATGGTAAACAACATGTACCGTTCCTTCTAAATGAAAATTCCTAGCCGAAATTTCCAGAAGTTTTATATTAATGGTAAACAACCCATGTGTCCGTATTATGGAGGTCATGAGTATAAAGCCATTTGCACAGCCCCAGTACCATCAAATAGTGCACTTTTAGTAAGAAATACAGTGTAGCTCTAATCTTGTACCCAGATCTCTTGTGAATGAAGCCGAAGGTGAGATCTTGTCAAATCCGATTTGTGCACATGACCACCTGTCAGGAATGTGGCAGGTGATGTTAAGTTAGAGTGCATGCCTGAAAATAATATATCTCAACAGTGGCTGCCTTGTTGAACGATTAATTTGCTAGAGTCTAGGTCTGCTGTGAAGTTTTTGCTCAGAAATTTACAGTACCGCTCAAAAGTAAGTTGCCAGTCGTGTCGCGTTTCCGTGCGCTATGTGATTCGCGTAGCGCGAGACTCACTGAAGCGAAAATGTTTGGCATAAATTTCAGATGATTTTACAACGCGGAATCAATTAATTTTGCGTAGCGCTTTACAAATGCAGGTATTGTTTCAATCGAGTACATGTCGTTCCCTTCTATGCAAATACAGACAGCATCATGGAATTCATCACGAATTGAAATGGCGCTGTCCTCTTGTAAGCAAACCGACGAAGATCGATTGCGAATGATTACTGTTCCTCGGGTGTTCCTTGCTAGCGCTGAAATGAGAACTTTAATCGGTTCTGTCTTCGATACGGTATATGGTTGTGTTTTCTGAATTCGTTAGGAAAATTAAGTGCTAGTTCGCCCCAAGCAAATGGCCAGTGGCAACTGTATTTTGCTTTCAGATCACAAAGCGACGCACGCTAAAATTTGCATAAGACCGCAAAAACTACTGGTTAGTATGTAATCTGAAACCTTCCGCTCAGTAAACATAACACAACACTCGTTAATCATTACTCGCTTGAGAAGCCGTGGAAAACCCGAAGCAGAACGGAATTTATTTCATTTCCTTCTTTTTGAACGAATAATCTTATCGTGTAGAAAGATGAAGTTTGAGTCGTTAATTAAGACTTAAGTGTATGAGAAATGTTTATTCAACACGCCGGCACTCATCATACATTTTCTAGCTTGCAAGACCGAGAAACATTTTCCTGGGCATGCCTTTGTAAAGTTGTGCTCCAGGAGAGTGTGTCCGCGTAAAAAGATTTGCTGAAGAGTATGGTAGTTTGGAAACCTCGCACTTGCTGAGCTTTGGTTGATTGATCGATGAAGAGAATGATAAGCTTATCTCACAGCTGGATCTTATCATGTAGAAATTTGAGATTCATCTGGCAATGGCGAAGTTTGTTATTCAGCACGCCGGCACTCAATCGTATATTTTCTACTTCGAAAGACCTACAAACATTTTCCTGACCACATCTTTGTAAAGTTGCGCTACAGTAGAGTTTGTCCGCGTCAAAAGAGTTGCTGAAAGAAGCCTCGCACGTGTGGTCGATCGATCGAAAAGAACGATAAGCTAACAACTGTATCTCCCAGCTCGTTTACCCCTCAGTCGCTGTGCCAACTCTATGTTTTGAGCTTTTTAGAGGTACAAATGTACACAAACGAATATTACCATATACCTATTTGCGTTTGGTAATAATCTGCGTTAAACTTAGATTACCCTCGACAAAGACACTTGCAAAACAATTATTTTTACGTGCTTTGCTCTGTCAAAACCAGGCATACGAAAAGAAACATCCCAAGTGTGTAAACATTTTCAATTTTCAAACGGCTTACTAAAGTTGTCAAGAATCAGATGAATAGAAAGCTAAACAAAAGTTAAGCATCAGTCATGAACGAGCCGAAATTATTGCTGTTTGATGTTCAGTTTAGGAAGAAGCTTGAATTCGAGTATATAGTTTTGTTAAGTTAATTATGTCAATCTCAACCTAGCCAAGTTTCGCCGCAAAAACGGTTTGACACAAAATTTCGATGCTTAGCATGCGCTGCCCTTCTCCGGCGATCGATCGATCACACATATTCATTTCTCCTTAGCGGTCTTTTGCGAACACTGGAAATCGACTATTGAAATCGACTATTGTTGCTTTACAATGGGCATCTTAAATCGCGCTAGAGCTTCAAGCCAAATTACTTAATGTTTCTACAACATCGTGCGCGACGCGATTCGCGTAGCGTGCAACGCGAATTGCTTAGTGCGCGACGCAAATCGCTTAGCGTGCGACGCGATTCGCGTCGCGTGTGAGGGTGGCAACTTACTTTTGAGCAGTACTGTAAGGTGGAGGCATTGAGAGTGGTTGTGCAGCAAAATAGAGATGCCTTAGCCTTTCTTCCAGCAACTGACAAATATCTTTTACAAACACCTAAGACTCACCTGAAAACTTACATGTATGGAGACAGGGCCTTTTCGGTCGCAGCCCCTAGGCTATGGAATGCTTTACCCACGGACATTAAGCTTGGTCCGTTAGTCTCTGTTTTTAAGAACGGACTAAAGACGCATCTTTTCAGAGCTACTTATAATAATTTTACTTATTAATTATTACTACATGTATTTATTAATTCCTTGTGTATTTATCTTTTTATGCATTTAGGTTAATGTTTTCCTCTGTATAGTTTTTAATTTTTGATTGTTAAGTGATATAGAGCTTTTTGTATATACTGCTAAAGAAATAAAGTTATAATTATTATAATTATTATTATTTTTATGGCAAGTCTTCAATATATCAGCTTCTACCGAATGTAACTTTGTAGCTTGTTGTTTCATGGTGTAAACTATTATTGCTTGATTGCAATTGAAGGGCTGAGAGCATAACCGACCCAAATGACTTTTAGGGCTTTTTTCTTTTTTTGGTCCAAATCAGCTGAATGTTTGTGGCCTTTGATTCAATAGAACAAAATTGCCCCATAATTTTTTGACCATTTTCCACTCTTTTTCAAGAAAAAGCGTATACCAAAAAGGCCCTAAAAGTCATTTGAGTCGGTTATGCTCTCAGCCCTTCAATTATTGTGTCACCATTGCCACTTTAATGATGAATCAAGTTGAGAAATTTAAGAAGCAAGGACAATGAGCAGAAATTATCCAGGTTAGCTGTTCGGGGTGGACGATGATTTAGGGATTAATGTGCAAGGTAGTGCTGTTGCAAATGTGTTTATGTGCCTGGACGTGTTAACATTGTGTTTGCTCATCCAGAAGTGCTTGTCATTTGTAAGAAATGCATATCAGATGTATATTTGAAAAAAAAAAAACGTACATGTAGTCTGCACATGCCATGAAGCACGCTGCATCTGGGACTGCTTACTGAATGACTTCAGCAATTTACTTGTGACTTTTGATAGCTTTTGCTGCAGTTTGGCTCTCACTGGGCTCATTCATGTTGTGACATACATGTATGTACACAAAGAATAATAAATATTCTTTATACTCTGCAACTTTTTTCTTTTACATGTTCACTGGTGACAGTCTTTTTTTTAATGTGAATGATGTAGGGTTTGGTAGATGAATCAACCCTACAAGTCTATCAGTTAGAATTTTAATACAGTATATTTTTGCCAATGCTCGCTGTGGTGAGTTGGTACCGGTTGACAACTCAAAGAACTTTAGACAATAAGGGAAACCTTGTTAATGACTGCATAAACCGACTGCCTTTTGTCATTTATTGGGAACAGATAGAAGAATTTCAAGCTGACCATGCAATTGTTCAATGAAGGAGTTGGACACTAGCCAGTTTTAACAGCCAATCAAAAAATTGTATTTTCTTACTTGACCAGATGTCGCCTTTGGCTTTGTCCATAAGAGATCTGGGTATGAGATTAAATTACAGCTGTAACTCAAAATCTTGTTAAGCATCACTCACTAAAATTTGATTAACAGTTTCTCCCTTGTTTACATCTGAAACATTTTGACACAACTAAAGTTCAATTTGTCAGCTAATTTCAATTCACCTTGCGAGGTTAAGAGCGAATGTCGCCAAGGCTTGAGCAAAATTGGAAATGGTCAAACAAAACCTTCCTTGATACTTTGTGTGTAGTTAGTCCTTGGGATGAAACTACTCACTGTGGTATTTATTTGATTTCTAACAAAAATCTGAGCTGTGCATCAAGGGGGGGGGGGGGGGGAGTTTAGGCCTCAAAAAGCATTTTTGGGAACATTTTGCACCTTAAAAATTCTAGTTTTGTTAGGAAATATTTTAAAGAGCAACTTTACAGTTAAAAGGATACATGACAAATTAAAGTGATCAAGTGAGCTGAAGCCACTCAAAAGGCACTAAGGCCACAAGGTAGTGGGCATTACCCCTTAAATCTACCAAAGCAAAGATTGAGCCCAAGCATCAGCAGCCATGGACAGCTGTTTCGGCCTTGTTAGGCCTCATCAGCTTGGCATAGCTAATGCTCAGGCTCAAGTACCTACATATCAATAAATCTTTGGTAGATTTAAGGCATAATGCCTGCTACCTTGTGGCCTTAGTGCCTTTTGAGTGGCTTCAGCTTACTTGATCGCATTAATTTGTGAAGTATGCTAGTCACTCCAGCCACATCCCACAAGCTTTACATTTACGTTTACAGATAAAAATCTGCCTACCGTATATCATAGCAAACTTTCGTCCTTCCTCTCAAGAAATATGTTATCAATTTTTCAGCTTGCCCCCCCTCCCCCCCACTGGTGACCCCTGTACCTTATCATTTTGAAGGGGAGGAAATGGTTTTTTAAAAAGATGAAAATAAGACATCTTTAAATAATTAAAACTTTTTTCTTCCTGATATTTGGATTTTCATCAAAATTAAGACTGGATGTGAATATTTCACTCTTTGTGAATGGTTTGATGTTAAAAACTCCGCGGGCACTCCATAGTTTTTCGAAGGCTATGTATACCTCAAGCAAAATTACGATTTTTTGTACATTTTGTTCACGACTATCTTTCTTTTAAATAATATTATTCAGGGGATTTCATGCAAGACCATATGATTGTTTACAATAGATTGTATTTATCTAGGTGTGACAGTCAGATATCAAGCAGATTTGCCATTATTATTTTTCAAAAATCGTATCTTCAAGCAATCGGTTAATTTATGCAAATTGCTTTCTTCGGGCAAGTGGGCAAGAAAAATGTGTAGCTAAACTGTCCAGCACTCCGAAGGGATCTATAATAGGTAACTTAAATTATACATACCACTAACAAAGCTATCAGTTCGAGAAACATTTCTTAGTCAATGGGGAATCTTCTATGACAGCTCAAATGGTTCCTTTTACAGCGACACCCTATCCAATTTGCTGCAGCTGGTTATGTTTGTGTTTATGTTTATGTTTATGTTTTTGCACGTTTCCGCTGACCGGTTCTTATTGCTCGCAACTTGAGGCGTGCCTGAAAAGATTTCTTCCTGCTATTTACCCCAAATTTAAGTTCAGTTACAGTACCTCGAAGATCTTTAATGCTCATTTTTAAAAAATTTCCTCTGTTTTGGAATTAATCTGAAACAGAGTCTTAACACAAGCAGAGCAATGCTGGTGTTGAGGTATGCCAACTTTTGCTGTCTGCAACGCTTTTTTTCTACCAAACTAAATGGCCACTTGCCCCACGGATCTTCAAAGGGAAATTGGAAGTGAAACCTTAACAGAAATCCGTTGGACTATAATTTTGTTAGTCAAGAAAATAAGTACCAGCTTTGCATGGGCACTTAAAATAGCATATCATATACTGTTTCTAATTTGAGTCAAACAGATTATGTATCTTTCAGTCAATTCCAAAAGTGCCCATCCCCCCCCACCCCCCCTGGGCAAACCCCTGGGCATTTGACTTTTTTGAAAACATTTTAACAAATGCCCCTCAGTGTTTCCAGTTTAGATGATCAAATGCCCAACCGTCAGGGCCTTAAAAAGGGCAAACCAAGTATAAATCTATAGCAAATCACTCGTTGCATGAAGCATTTTGGCATGCTCCCCGATCACAATAAATATTTTTAATAATCTAAAATCGCTTACCTTTGCAAACCAAATCGGAAAAATTGTTAGCCAAAACTCTTTTCTGATCTCTTTGAATAAAGGCATATCAACTGTATATTTGGTAAACAACTGAAAACCTATGCGGAATCTTGAAGTGAAGGGAGCGAAATGGCTCGCGTGATGAATGACTGAATATTTGCGCGCGAAAGACGCGCGAAACCCTTTAGTTGGTGACTGCGAATAGTCAAATGCCCCACCATGCGGGACACATTTCGGGTAAAGTACCTGGGGTATGCGCGGAGGGGGGGTGGACGAAATTTTTGAATTTACTGATACATTAGATGTGTGTTAGTCACTGTTTCGTTGCTGACTCGTGGCTATAGTGTAGCAACGGGATGAGGATCTAGATCCGCATGATTGGTGTTCCCTTTTTGATGAACATCGGTGGGCGCTAAAATCCTGCATATCATTATCTCCTCTAAGCGAAAGACAGAAAGGATTTTTGAATGAAAATTTTCAAGACGATGAGCAGACTGGGTTTAAAGCAAATCCTGATACAGTTTCAAAGACCATGAGGAAGGCCAGAAAGGAAAAAAAAAACGTGTGTGTTTCAGGTATCTTAGTTTGTAGCTTGCTGGCAGGTGGCCCCTTACTTTAGTAGAAAGAAAGCCTTGCAAACCGCAAAACTAGTCATACGTCAATGTCCACTTTCAAATAAAGGCCGCGTTTCTAATAAACATTCCCCCTGTAAAGTTTGTATTCGACGCTCCCATCTAATAAACGCCCTGTTTCTAATTGAGGCCTCCAAATATCGCCTCAGAAACCGAGGAAATGCTCCATAGAGTAAAATAATGCAATTTATTAAGTTTCTTGCTTGCTTGGTCAGCAGTACAAGTGCATCTTCTTCAATCCCAAATTCAAGAGTAACTATAGTGCTCTTGTATCTTCTTAATTTCTGTCTCGATGTGTCAGCAACTTTATTTAGGTCATCAAGGAACGGAAGGTTTCGGTTGCCACAAATTTTGGCAGTGAGTTAAAGTGAAATAAACGCCTCTTTCTAATAAATGCCTCATATCTGCCTCCCTCCCCAGGACCCTAAACTTAATGCATGCCCCAGGCATTTAATTTATAAGATCATTTGTGGTACCTGCATTGCTCCACTTGTGTTAAGACTGTTAAGTACCAGCTTAATTCAAAACGGAGGAAAACCTTTTAAAAATAAACATTAAAGATTTTCGAGGTACTGTAACTGAACTTAAATTTGGGGTAAATAGTGGGAAGAAATCTTTTCAGGTACGCCTCGAGTTGCGAGCAATAAGAACCGGTCAGCGGAAATGCACACAAACATAAACACCATACTGAACCCTTGGTGGGCATGAAATCGTGGAACTTCACAGTTTTCGTACTACATGACAATTAACTTGCCAGCAATTTTATAGCAAGGCATTTCAAAGTTAAACATCCCGAAGTTTAAACGTGCTTTAAACATCATTCTCCACATTGTTGACGAAGCAGCCGGTACGAAGTGAATGCCAAATCATTACTTGAAATACCAAGATGCAAGATGTCCATCAGCTCACTCTAAAAAGAAATGATGATGTTTGGATATTTTTGCCAAACCAATTGCAGGTGCAGAAAAATTGAATAGGGTGTCGCTGTAAAAGGAACCATTTGAGCTGTCATCGAAGATGAGAACTGTGGTTTGAACGCGCCAACATGCATTCTCTCCATATGAGACGTTCACTGAGGAACCACAGACTTGTGAGTGATTTCCTTGATTCTGAAATGTTTCTCGAACTGATAGCTTTGCTAGTGGTATGTATAATTTAAGTTACCTGTTATAGATCCCTTCAGAGCGGTTAACTATGCTGGACAGTTTAACTATACATTTTTCTTGCCCACTTGCCCGAAGACAGTAATTTGCATAAATTAACTGCTTGCTTGAAGATGTGAGTTTTGAAAGATAATAACGGCAAATCTGCTTGATATCTGACAGTCAAACCTAGATAAATACAATCTATCGTAAACAATTGAACGGTCTTGCGTGAAATCACCTGAATAATTGCGTTCCCAGAACGCAGTTCTAATCCACACTGAATCGAGATTTTTGAGACAACTGGTGGGTCTTGAAAACAGCTGCCCCTGCAATCTGCAAGCAATGTGCGTGGGCGAACAGGAATGACATCATCACCAATCCAACTCAATAGCTTTCAAAATGGTGGTCGTCGGCGAGGAAGACGAAAGTGATGTCTAAATGTCTTAAATGAGCTGCTACACCCTGGAAATAGCGCAAGTAAAAATGGCGGCGATGCAACTACAATGAGTGGACAATTCATCAAGTAAAAGCGGAATTGAATCGACGAAATCTTTTGAAAACAAGACCTGTTTGATCGAGTTGTTGAACACGATGAAATTGGGGTTCTGCCAGAGACCTCTGCTAGCAGGGAAGGTTCTTTGTGGCGAGGATTGGCGATTGAAGTGGATTATCTGCCACCTTACCTCTCAAGAAATGACCTTCACTGAAATTTGTTATATCAGGATAAACAAATGTCTGAGAAATATTTTGTACACCTTTTTATACCACGGATCGGTCATTTCGATTTCGTCACTGAAACAAACAAATATGCCATGCGAAGGAACATACCATGTTGGGTCGGAACGAGTCCTGAGGAGCTGAAGGAATTTCTGGGGATTACTGTCTGGATAAAGCTCAAACAATTGCCGATTGCTACAATAATTTGTTCGTTGCTGCTACTGACAACTATTTTCAGAAATTATGTTTTAATATTGTGTTAGTCAAAGTTGATATTTTTGAGGCTTTCCAAGAATGCTGTAAATGTGCTTTTGGTGTTCAAAGATCATCATGGACCACATGGCCCTCCATACAGTGGTTTTCGGGTTAACATACCAAACCTACCAGTATTCGAATGCACTCTCTAATCTACGATTACTACTAGTATTATTTAAAAGAAAGATAGTCGTGAACAAAAAGTAGGAAAAATCGTAATTTTGCTTTCATTGTAAATTGATTAGCCTTCGAAAAATTATGGAGTGCCCGCGGAGTTTTTAGCATCAAACGATTCACAAAGAGTGAAATATTCACATCCAGTCTTAATTTTGATAAAAATCCAAATACCAGGAAGAGAAAAGTTTATTTAGAGATGTCTTATTTTCATCTTTTTAAAAAAACATTTCCCTCCCCCCTTCAAAATGATAAGACACAGGGGTCACCGGGGGGGGGGGGGGGGCAAGCTGAAAAATTGATAACATATTTCTTGAGAGGAAGGATGAAAGTTTGCTATGAGATAAGTAGATTTTTATCTGTAAAGTTGCTCTTTGAAATATTTTCCTAACAAAACTCCAATTTTCAAGGTGCAAAATGTTCCCAAAAATGCTTTTTGAAGCCTAAACCCCCCCCCCACCCCCCTTGATGTTTAGGTCAGGTTTTTGTTAGAAATCAAATAAATACCACAGTGAGTAGTTTCATCCCAATGACTAACTACACACAAAGTAGCAAGGAAGGTTTTGTTTGACCATTTCCAATTTTGCTCAAGCCTTAGCGACATTCACTCTTAAGAAGTTGGAAACATGATCTGACATGCACAACTTCCATCATAGCTTCACTAGACTAAAGAGTTATATTTGAAGCTGTTAACATTTAGCTGCCCATAACAAAGAGGTTAAGTTTATTGTATACTGCATGTATATTGCAGAGCATTTTAAAGGAAAATGGAAAATGGCAATGTTGTTGTCTGTATTAGAGAGACATCCATAAGGAGAGTTTCAACTGTATTACAAGGGTTTGTATGCGAATTTAACACACAAGAATAGTAATATAAAAACTGAATGGAATTGGCCTGAACTGGCTGCCTTTTTATTGCAGTTTTTGACTTAATTCTTTTATTTTTATTTCTATTTATTACCATTAAATTCTCTGACTACAAACCCTTCTAATTAACACGATCACCAAAGGGTTCAACGGTTATCATGAACATTCCCTGAGCTTAGGTTACCTGTGCATTTACACAATTCAAGCTCAAGTACAAAATGACACTATTTGCTGTTGTTCGCTGTTCGAATGGAACAACAAGTTTCTCTCTACTTTGTGGGTCGGGCCTATGAAACGAAGTTGTTTGACGATCCAAAGGTTCACTTGGAAACTAAAGGAACTCAGGATTGGTCAAACCACCTTTCAGACTTGATGGAGGTTTCTCCATTTTTTCTTTTGTTGTTGTGCTCCAGTTGGGGATTTTACATTTGAAGAATAGATTACGGTTTGATACATGATGGACAACCATGCCCATATTATTAATGGATCAACGTTGTACTGTTCTCTGCTGTGATAATTATGTTAAGAAGCATAGGAGATTAGAATTATTGGAAAGAAAAACATTGATTTTTTTTTTGGTGGGGAGAGGGGGTCACAGTGGGTGGACTACTGTATGTGAGACATTTTCTCTCAAGCAAGTGATCACAGGTGTGGGTGTAGTGAGTGCTTTCTGAAGGTTACACTCGCCTGAGAGGTGAGTGCTATCAAATTTAGTTTCCAACCATGCATACCAGTCACATGTTGGGGCTTTGTTTTCCCTATCATAATAAAATTCATTTCATTTTATTTATTAAAACAACAATGCTAACACTTTCAACGAGCTTACCTTAAGCAGAACTCCTGCCAGGGTAAATTGCGACAAGCGACATGACCCAAAAAGTAGCGACAGCACATAAAATGAAACCCAGACCAGAGACATCATTCCTGCCAAAATTCCGACAGTGATATCAAGGCCGAGAATTAGCAATGTAAACACCGACACGGGAGATTTTAAAATTCAAACAAGCAACACAGACTCCCTCCCCCTTCCTGGCATGGCCTCTAAACATAAGAAAGGTCAGTACGTTTAATTTATGATCTGATAAAGATCATGCAGGTCCTTCTCAGTGCTGTCATGATGAAATAGAGAGAACCTGCCATCATGCAGAGAGAGGGGAAAGACGTAATATTGTGTTAAATATACCATAAATTACTTCCACAGAAACTGATTATTTGTCATTTAATGTTGTTGCCAGTTAACAAAACTATGATTTAACCCCTCCCCACAACATCAGTTTTTGATACCTTCAGAACCATTTAAACCATAAATTGGCCATAAGATCCTGGTTGAACTTGCTGCAGCTATAAATCTAATATTAGACCAAGTTGCATTTTTTTAAACAAAATGTGACACAAATATTGCTTTAAAAAAGTCAATTTATGTGTTTAAAAGAGAGTTCAGTGGTCACTAAACATTTCAAAGAAAACAAACCCCTCACATCTTTTGCCAGTACTGTGCTCCCAATTTATGAACAGCTATTCTAATTATTTAACTCTATTGTTAAACCAAGGGTTCAAACCCTGTTGAAGTCCTGAATTTTTTTTTGTCAGGCTTCTTTTCGCAATTGCATAAATTGCGTTCACAACTTCAATTCTTCATTTGGTCATTCTTCATTTGATTTCACATATACATGTACCTCATTCATACTCTTTTCTTTCACGGGAACATGATAATGCAGAATCCACAATTGACCTGCTCCCAACGTCAGTGGCTTCATAGCTTGGTTAGAGCATTGCACCCGCGGTATCACAAGGTCATGGGTTCAAACCCCGTTGAAGTCCTGAATTTTTTTAGGCTTCTTTTCTCGATTGCATAAATTGTGTTCACAACTGCAAGGATCATTCTTCATTTGATTTCATTTCCGCAGTTCATATATGATTTAATTCATACTTCCTTCATGTCAAACCATTGTCAACTAACCATTATCACATTGACCCACTGTCAATCAGTTTCAATTAGAAGGCAGAAGTTCCCATGGCTGTTTACATTTCTTCACAGTCAAAGTGTAAATGCAATCAGTCAAAAACAAGCAACTGAAGAAAAGAAAGAAATAAAAAATGAACAAAAGAAGAAAAGAACTTACAGTACATGACAAACAGCAAGAAATAAGGCCACCCTCCCCCTCAGAAAAACGTAACATGATCAGTTCATGTTCATCGTTCCAATTTTGCATAACCACGCACTCACTCTTCTTCACCTGCATACTAAGTCAGGGGAGTTAAAGGTTTTGACGTACACGTACTTGGTGCAAGTGCTCAGTTTGCTCCACATTTATTACAAAGTGATTTTAACTGATTTACAGATATTTGATGCAAATAATGGAAGAAATGACATTGTGAAACATAATCTTGTGGAGACTGCAAGAGCAAGTATTGTCAGGTTCCAACCAACTGAATTCAGAAACCACAAGGCACTGAGAGTAGAACTGTATGGAGTAATTGTCCCGGCAGGTGAGTTACAGTACTTTCTATAATTATATTCTCAACAGTGTGATCTCTACTTAATTACAAATGTAGTCTTGTTTAATTTTAAGGTAGTGCGATTGATATAAAGATAAATATACCAAAAGTGTCAGCAATGTTTCTTAAAAGCAAAGACGTTTCGGGTATGTAACCCTTCTTCAGTGTGAACACTGAAGAAGGGTTATATACGTGACATGATTTTTATAGCAATGTGATGTATTTGCAAACAGTTCCACCCTACTGAATATTAATTTCTCCTCACATTTCACCGAGATTCCAGTTACGTTTATGCCAAAAAATCCTCCATTCTCTAACGGTCTTTAGTGCAAGCCAGCAGACCTATATGAAGAAACCAAACTCCTGGGATCAAAACCAGTCAAAAGCCACTAATCATTCATTGTTTTTATGGGTCATCATTTCCTAGGTAGTCGGTTTGCTACGCTGTCATTTTTTGGGTCATTGTCACATCCATAACACAAGCAGTGGTGACTGTACTTGAAAAATGCATTGTATTAGAGAAGGCAGTGCTACTATCTGCACATGATGAACATGATGCAATACTATTGAGTAAAAATAAAATATGGAACGGAATTCAGGTCTTGTTTCTGCAAGAGATGCTTCGATGAGTAATTTCAGCAGTTTGTTCATATCTCTAATCTTAATCCGTTCGATAAGTGTTCTCTCTCAAACTCTCAGGAGAAATGTCGGATTAGATATTTTGCAATAAATAAATTAAATATATCCTCCTCATAAGCTATGCTAAGTAAATATAGTGCAGTAGTCATCGTACCTGCTTTTGATGCAGATAATTCCAGGTTCGAACTGCTGGAGAGACACCATCCACATTTTTTTGTTTCTTCTCATTTTATTGCTTTGTCTGTTTTGTTTTGTTTTGTGTTGTTTTTTTGCAAGTATTACCATTGTCATAGTTGACCTGTAAAGCAATTAGGACATTTTAAAGGGATATAAAGTTTGGCAATGCATCCTATGTAAGGAGGATAGACTTCTCTTTTTAGAACTCTTGTTTTCCACCAACTTAAGGATACATGCACAATGTATTTTGGTAGGCACAAGTTTAGGCTAATAATTCTAGCTTGTTTTAGGGCCTGTTCACATGGAGGTGCAGGACCCCAGGAAGGTGAGGTTTCCCACCTACCTGTGGTCAAAAAAGGCTAGCCTTCGCATGTACATGTAACCCCGGGGCGCTTGGGTGTGGTTTATAATGCTATTGCGTGGTCGCTAAGAATGTATATTAACAAAAGAATTCAGAGATAATTGCCCGGATGAACATCACCTCACCCCACCTCCAGCATTCACACGAAGAAAACTCACCCCAGCTAAGTGGGTTACTCGCCCTGACTGACCAGGTAACCCGCCTCGGTGAGGTACCCCATCTCACATGTGAACGCGATCGAGAAATAAAGAGAGATTGTATGGAGAGATTAGTAACCCCACCTAGGTAGGGTACCTTACCTTCCTGGGGTCCCCCACCTCCATCTGAACAGGCCCTTAGTCTAACTTTAAGGTTCTTGCCAGCAAGATTTGTTACACAAAGGAGGTCTTTGTGCCCCATTTGGAATGAACTCATCTTCTCATACACCTAGTCTTGAATTTACCATTTTGGTACCACCAATGAATAATTTATTACCTCTATTTACAGTAGCCTAAGTAGCAGTCATTTACTTTTAAAGAGCACACAGTGTGCATGAAATGTGAAGAGGGAAGGGGTAGAGGATGAAAGACAACTCTTGCCCGCCCGCTGTAAACCTAGACATTTGTTTGGATGTCTGTTCTCTCCCCTGAAAAAACAAAAGAAAGTTGTATGACTCTTCAAAACAGTTATCAACACAACATGAAATTATGTGGTTTACAGTTAGGCTTTAGAAGGTCATCACAACAGATATTAGCCTGTGTAGCTGGCAGTTTTGTCAGGGAGCGCTTGAGCGAGCGGCGATGCCACTAGGAGAATGGAGCAAAGGGCGGCTTTGCCGCTTGCATGCTACCTGACAAAACCGCCAGCTACGCAGGCTAAACAAATATTTTTCTTGCTTTGTGAGACTCTTATTTGAAAGCCAGCAGATGCAATGACAGTAGTCATCATCTTCTTTTCATTCTTAGGGTGAATTAACCCTTGAAAATCTAGTAGTTTTTCATGGTAATATCATTGGATTTTCAAAGATCTTTGATGGATTTTCTTGGAAAAGTTAATGGGTTGGTCAGGGCAAAATATCACGAGAAAGGCTTGTCTAATAAAAAAACTGATTAAAATCCTCTTTCAGTATTTAAGTATTTAGTACTTTACACTGTAAATTGAAAAGATCTGTTTTAACTCCCAAAATGGGGCCGTTTCGGTGAGTAAAATACAGTTAGCTGTACTATTATGGGGGCTAATTTAGCCCATTTGGAATAGAGTTGTTTTGGCCCCAGTAAATAGGGCAGAAAAGCCCTGTATAAGGTAGCCGAAACAAAGACACAAGAGGGCTATTTTGGAAAAATGAGGGTAGTTTTAGTTTTTAAAGGGCTGAAATGGTGCGCTTGGATGGCCAAATTAGCCCTTAACCGGCCATTCCATGCCTTCAAAAAGGTCTAAATAAAATTGGCCCATATTTTGTGGCCAATTTAGCCCAATTTCTGTTCAAAACAAATGTACTCTACATGTAAATGACAAAATTAGTACCATTATGTTTGAAACAACATTCTTTATAAGAGCTGTTTTGGGTGTTATTTATGTGAAATAGCTCTCTTAGAAGGGCTAAACTGGTTTTTGGCATAGTTAGCAATTAATGGCCCCATTTAAGCCATTTTGAACCTGTATAAAGGGGAATTAATGGCCACAATGATTTACTGATTTAGCCCATATAAAACCAAAACAATGCACTTTTTACACTTTTCAGGGCTGAATCAACACCAGTGTATTCTTAAGACACTTCAAAGAGAGTCTAAGAGATCTATAGTAGAGGCTAAGAATAAGAATGGTTCTAATTTTTTGTTTGATTTATACTCATTATACTTCCCAAACCAGCTTAAATAAATACAAGAAACTGCCTTCATTTAATTAAGAACTATTAGAGGCAAAATATATACCCAGGACACGTTTTGTGAACAACAAAATCATTATTTTCATTCTCTCACTAACTTTTTGGCTAAAGAAACACAAAATGACTGTGGATAAAATAGCTGTCAAAAGGTGTTACTCAAAAAAACCTCCAATTGCAACAATTAACAAATATCGAGTTCATCATGAGCTGCAGCAGTTCTCTGTAAAACCCAAAAATGACGGATTAGTCACATTACTACATACAAGTGACCATGCTAAACTGCAAGTAAGATACTGATAACATGATGAATAAACACTAGAAGCCAAGTACATGTACTGTACAGAGAAACAAAAGACTATAAAGAACAGGGAAGTAAGTTGTGACTGATGGCTGCTGAGTTACATGTATCAAATATCAAAAAAAAAAGTCTGGGTAAAACAAGTCATTGGTAACTATTATCACCGTTAGAGACCCTCCAATGGTGTGCATCAGACATGTTTCATTTAGTTTGTTTGCCACAGGATATTTACTCAATCCAGTGACCAAATATTAACTACTCAATATACTATTTGCCTACAGCATACATGTAGCTGTACATGTTGACAAGTTTATGCTTGATTAGTTCTTTTTAAGCCTCCTGATAAGACTCCTGATAATACTGACACTAAATTGCAGATAATCAATTACATTTTTATGTAAAGGCATCAGAACAAAAAGGGAAAAAAATCTTTTTTTAACATGAAAATAATCACAAAATAGTACCCAGAGCAAATGTGACAGACATGCCTATTTATTTTTGACAAGACACCCCGAGACCAAAAGATGTACATGTAACTCTTAGAAAGAAACCCTTATCACTTTCTAATGTCTTTATAATGGCTATATTTAAATGCAACACTTACATGCACAGTGTAAGCCTGGGCTGTCATTAAGCTTTTAAGCATCTACCTACAGTGTACATGTACATGTGTATAAGGAAGGAACATGTAGGAGACTTAGTTTCCCATTGTTTACTTCATTTCTCCTCTTTTGGTGGAGCCAAATTTGGCTACCATTTGCAAACAGTGCCACTACAGTAGTCTCAATCACACCTAAACATTGCATTGCATCTACTGTAAACTGATTAATCAATGCCCAACAGTAAGAATTCCTCAGCATAAAGCTTTGCACTGAACTAGCATATACTTTGATCACAGTTAACTGTATGGTAAGGAAAAGCTACATGTAAAAATTGATAATGATCACAGTACTGAATAGCAAGGAAAAATATAAATTGATAATTTGGTACATTGCATCTACTGTAGAGTGATTAGTTAATCAATGCCTACCAGTATGAATTCCTCAGCATAAAGTTTTGTACCCAACCGGCATAATACCTTGATCATAGTACCACATAGCAACCGAAAAACTGAAATTGGAGCATTGCCTCTACTGTAAAGTGATTATCAATGCCTTACAATTTACACGTACGATTCCCCATACAGTTTTGCACTTACTAGCATATACCTTGATCAAAGTACTGCATAGCAAGGAAAAATAGAATCATATAATTTGGAGCATTGATATCTGCTGTAAAGTGATCAAGCAATACCTAACAATTAGGATTCCTCAGCATACAGCTTTCACACCTGTCTGGTATATGCTTGACCATAGTACCGTTATAGCAAGTAAAATGTGGAAATTGCTATTTGGAGCATTGCATCTACTGTTAAGTGATAAGCAATGCCTAAAAGTACGATTCCTCAGCATAAAGCTTCGAACCTAACTGGCATATACCTTGATCACAGTAAGCCTAAAAGTAAGAATTCCTTAGCAATCTTTGCCTCCTGTCTGGCATATACCTTGACCACAGTACCGTATAGCAAGGAAAAAAAAATTGAACAAATGATAATTTGCAGCATTGCATCCACTGTAAAGTGATCAAGCAATACCTACAATTAGGATCTATCATACGTGTAAAGCTTCACACCCATAATATTAGAATATAAATTTGTCGCAGTACCGCAAGGCAAGGAAACAGAAGAAATTGAAAATTTTGGAACGTTGCATCTACTGTAAAGTGATCAATCAATAACTAACAATTAGGATTCTCAGCATACAGCTTCACACCTATATGGCATATATGTTGTAGTTCAATTTTGACTTTTGGTTTCAATCTTTTTCAAATCCAGTTCATTTTTTTCAAACCAGTTTATTATTTTTAAACTGGTTTTGTTGTTATCAGCTGTCTAAAAAGGGCTTTTATTTTGGGGTGTGGTTGAAAAAAATGGGTTGTGGAATTTTTTTTTTTTTGGGGGGGGGGGGGTTTGCAAAAAAAGAATTTAAACAACACTTCTTTAACATTCACGTTTTTTCTTTCTTCTAACCCTTACCCCCCTCCCCCCATTTCACTGTACCACTCCCCCTACTCCTACATTCAGCCACACCCTGCATCTGACACACTTAACCTTATCCAAACATACACATTTCACAACAAAGGATTTTTTAATTGCACTTACTGGAGTTTTAAAAAAAATCTTTATCCAACTTACACATTTCACATCAAAGATTTTTTTAATTTGCACTTACTGGAGTTTGAACCACCAATCTCTGGATCAGAAGTCTTGCACCCCTATCCATTACACCACACTTGTGACTGATGCAAATTAACCATATTTTTGATATTCCTGACTTTTTACTACCGGCATTTGCTTTGGTAGGAACCAGTTACACGTTTTAAAGTCATTGAGGAGGATTAGTTTGTTTCGCGAATAATATTTGCTGCGCAATTGAGGTCCCGGTTTGTGGTATTTCCTAAAGAATCATTCGACTGCGATCAAACGAACTTTCAACTTTTTTGCCAACTTGCCAA
>JAEMWC010001904.1:60000-81452 GCA_016490735.1 Pachyseris speciosa | reverse complement strand
GTTAAACCAAGTACGGCTTTAAAAAGTAGATCATTCATTTGTCTCTTTGTGCGAATTTTCATACATCATTGTTTATATCAAAATGAAGAATGATCCTCGCACTTGTGAACGCAATTGATGCAATTGCGAAAAAGAACCTGAAAAAAATTCAGGACTTCAACGTGATCTGGCGATATCAGTGCGATGCTCTAACCAACTGAACCATGAAGCCACTGACCTCCTCCCAACGTCAGTGTGGATTAAGAATGAATATGTGAATGATCATCACAGTTATGAACACTACTTATGCAGTAGCGAAAATAAAGCCTGAAAAAAAAAAGCTTGTACGGGATTCGATTGAATCCCGTGCAAGCCTGAATTGTTTTCAGGCTTTATTTTCACTACTGCTTAAGTAGTGTTCATAACTGCGATGATCATTCACATATTCATTGTTTATATCATTGGCAAACCTTTTCACTTCATTGATCTTCTGAAAATGCCAATCAACGGCTTCGCTGCGTCAAAGGAAAAATGTGCTCTCGGCCTTGCCGCAGTACGTCCCTCGGCTGCGGCCTCGGGCCGTGCTGAAGATTTTCCCTGTACGGACCTATCAGCGGTGAATAGCATATATGCAGTGATGGGTAAGAGAAAGGTACAGTAAACCTGCGTCAAATTTCGCGTACTATTGGACGAACGAGATTAAAAAATTACCTCAACATCACCCAAAAAAAACCGAGAGAAAATCAGTAACCTTTGTAATGAGGTAACGCTGTTCGACTGGTACCAGTAAAATGTAGTTTATTGCACTGTTATGTTTTCCATTGTCTTCCTTAAAAAGCCATAAACATGATGTCGACAACTTCATTAATCACACACGGAAGCGAACCATTCTTTTTCGTTTGGAATGTTATGAACATTGTTGTACTAAATATAGAGGACCTTTTTCTACTTGGAGTAGCACCGGATGTTTTTTTTTATCAGCAGCATCTTAAATCTTTAATTAACGTAGTTGCCTCTAGCAGGCTCATCTGGCGATGGACGGTCAGTACACGAATCTCATGGTAATGACAACGAATGTTCGAGTGATAAATAAATAAAGGAAAATTTAAACAAATAGATTTAAATAAGTTACTGGTCATATGAATAAATGTCAATACAAGATATGTGCAAAGTGCTCTCGAATTAATTTGATCAAAGTAAACAGCAGCAGTGATTGCGAAGTATTGTGCACAGTTACATCAGATTGAAAAAGATATATTTGTTCTAATGACTCTATATGTTTCCTGTACAAGTGCGTATGTGAGGTTTCTAAATTCAGCTTAACTGATTCATTTTCTAATTCTTACGATTGTTCAAGACTGTGCATTTTACATTCAGTCTACATGAAGAAAGTAAATGGTGATAACTGTTCTAGAATTAAAGGGGTAATTTTAGAACCATAGTCAGTATCTCGCGTGGCCATGTAATATCCTCTATATCTGCCATAATCAGGTCTTTGTCATCAAGAGGAAGCTCTCTTGAAAAACCCACGTACTTCTTCTGACGATTTACTCGATCAGAGATGGAACCTGTGTAAAGTTCAACTGTCTTTATCTGTCTTTATTCTTTGTTTCTCCATAAACCACGAAAAAAATATACAAAATATATGACATGAAAAATGCATCTAGAAGATTGCACAATTATTATAAAAAATAAATAATTTAAAAACGTTCTAATTAATGTTAGATATGTAAGATATGGCTGTGGCAAGGAAGCCAGTATATAGAAACCGAGGGCTGAGAGACTATAGGCTTCCTAAGAATATGGAGTGAATGATGTGAATTTCTAATACTGAATATGTAGACAGATTACCTACCTCCATTATGACGTACTTAAAAAATGGAAGAAAAAATAGTACAAAACAAAACAAAACAGTGCAAACAAAAGAAAGGAGTATGTAGCTCACTAAAGAGTGAACAAACTAAGCAAGAAGGTATTTCTTCAGTCTTTTGACAAACAAAGCTATACATTTTGATTTTTTTGACTTAGCGAGTTAAAAAACTTGGGACATTGAAACCGAATGAGAATTTTTGAATGTTACTTTGACAAGGAAATTTATAAAACAATTGGAATTTCTTGTGTTATGCGAATGCATCTTGCTTGCAAGAGTAAACATAATTCGGAAACAGGAGAGGATGAGGAAAGAGAACGGATCCCCATGCCCCATCATAGTTTTCTTAAATCTATTTTTTGTTTCGCGAAGCTATTTTAAGTTCTCGTTCCCAATGTCGCGCGGTGAGATGATCAGGGCCGGAGATGACCAGGGATCAGATTTTGTCGATACTTGTATTTTCCCGCTGTCGTGTCGTCTCGCGTCCATTCAGCGTCTAAATCTTGTAGCAAGAAATATGTGATCACGATTGCCAGTGTGTTTTTTAAGTGTAGTCTGAGCTCAATGAGCATGCGCAATGAGCATATATATTTAGCCAAGTCGAAAAGCGGAGCTCCACTATTATAATTTGTTTTTACTTCGCATCGCTTTCCTGGGCCAATTTTGTGCCCAAAAATGAAGCAACAGCAGGTTAAAAACGAAGTGTTTTACGATCCAGATGAAATATTCGATAGCAAACTCTTGGAAAAGAAACAAACAAACATTCTTGAGTCCAAACTACTTTCACTTTGACTGAGAGAGTAGGACAGACCCTGGGAACGAGGTTGTGAGAGAGTCTGCCTACCGTGAGCTGCAAAAATACGAAAAAACCAGCGAAGGTTCGGCTTTATTTGCGGCCACATTGAACGTCGTAAACCCAACGTTTGCTGAGCCGGAGAATGAAGTTGAAGTCTCGGATGTCGGACCAAGGATGAAGCGAATTTTGCCAACCTCGGTAACTACGCCAGATAGAAGCCCCAGTCAAAAGAAAGATCGCCAAGAAAAGGTCGCAACAGACATCCCCATACTTCGGGCTTCAGCGACTTGGTCGTCGATAATTGTTTTGAAGTGGGAAAACAACCAGTACTGTCAGCGATCAATTATTTTAGATCGCAGCGACGCGCACTGGTACTTTTACCAAATCATGTACAAAAAACAGCGAGAACATCTTTGCTTTGAAGTAATTAAGTTATCGACTGCTAGACGCTGTTCTGGTTTCAAATCTGACGGACGTTCAGATGTTTGGAGAAATCTGTGCAAGCTTCGCGAATAGAAATGTCTCGCCCTTTCCGGACAAAACCCAAACAAACTCAAACCACACAGTCCAAGCAGTCCACGCCCGATGAAAGATCGCGTCATCACCCGATCAAATCAGCCAATCAGCATTTTGCGCCCACTTTTTGGACGCAGAAATTCAAATTTATGAGACATGAGTACAAGCTCTCCTTCTCTCCTTTCCTCCCCCACTCCCTACCCGGAGAGCTTGCTCGCAGGCTACTAAAGCTTTGCTTCAGTTTATTTATCCCGCTGTTCTTTCATGTTGTCGGTGCCGATGGCAAAGTAATGATGTTTTTGGCCATGGAAAGACTAGCAGAGAAATGACAGACCGATCCACTGCTACAAAACGTGGGGACCACAAAGCGTTCACTCCTTAGCATCTCACTTGCTTTCTCGCCATGTTTGGACCATTTAGTCCACCAATGAGTCTGGGCTTCTCTCCTGAAATCGGCATTTGGTGTCGAAAATCACCGTCTGTTGTTTTATCAACAACATTTCAAAGAAACAATCAGAGTTCAATGAATAGAAGCAAAATGGGCTATTTTTGGTTTCTTTATATATATGTATGTATTATTATATATATATATATATATATATATATATATAATATATATATATATATTATTTTATTTTATATTTTCATTTTTTTGTTTTTGTAGATGCTGTCCAGTACAAAGGAAAATAATGCCGATCAAAAAAACAATGCGGTACACAGCGATAAAAAAATCCTCATTTATGAATAAAAGTCTGAGATACCACTAACTTGTTAGCTCATTTAATAACAAGCGACCGAAGCACTTCAATAGACTCACAAAAAGATACACCTAACTTCACGACTTAGGTAGTATTTCCGGCATATGAAGTAAGACCGCTTACGGTTATGCTGGTGGTAAAAGAAAATTTAATGAAGGCATTTCAAGGTGATTGGAGACTTGGCGGGGGGGGGGGGGGGTGGGGTGGTGGGGTGGTGGGGTGTAGATTTGGAAAATTGTGTGTACCTGTCGAAAAAATCCTGGCTACGCCCCTGTTCTTAGCCTGGTGGGTGGGGGGGGGGGGGGCAACCCACGGGAATTAGGCTTCCACAGTGGTCCCAGGGTGGGAAATTTGACTTGACTGCCATCTTGAAACGTTTGTTGTGCTAGTGCCTGGGGTGGGAATTTGACTTCTAATGGCGACCCAAGGGTGGGAAAATTGACATATGAAAACCTGAAAATGTCAAATTTCCCGTGGGTTGCTCCCCACTCCCAGCCCCCCCCCCCCCCCCCCCCCATCCTGGGACAACCATTGATAGGTGCATTACACAAGGTTATACTCGTCAGGATTTAGAAAAATAAACCTCTCAAACACTGTTTCAAAAACAAAATCTTAGAGTAGTAGGTAATGTTTACTATGCTCAATCTTGCAAATGGTTCAGTCTTCCAAGAACTAGAAGCAGATGCCGTTTGCGAAGTTTACATTGTTAATGTTTATATGTTGACGTAGAACATTTGTACTAGATGCCATGCTTGTTTGTGAAGAGCGAAACGTTTCTAAGTTGTTTATACAAACCGTATGGCACGTGCGTGAATGGAGATATTTTTTGAGCTTTGTTCCATGATGATTGATAACTTTTCCGTACGTTGCATCCGAAGTGGAAATGTATGTTAACGTGGGCGTTATTTCCACAGGCACCTTATGGGAGCACTCTAAAGTACGTATGCAGTTTCGTTTGGGAAACGTTTTCAAAGATGAATTTCGTGGTAGAAGCAGAGCTGGTTTTAACGTCTAAGAGTTTCGCGAGTGAGCCGCAAAGTTAATGTTAGTGTTTCAGCTGGTGAGACCCTTATTATGACAAATGGAGACGGATGCTTGGATTCCCGTGCTTTGCTGCGGAGAGCCAACGTGGAGTTTTGGCTAAATGTGAATCGAGCACTTAAGGCATGGAGAAATTTTTTCAGAGGAGAGTTACATATTACAGGTAACTAGTTTTACAAAATACAGCACCTGAATAAACAAGCAGAAGCAGAAGAGGGAGTGAGGTAGAAGGGGTGTGGTAAATATTTCTTCTGTAAGAATGTTTATAACTAATTTTAATAGTTTGTAAGATATTTCGTCGTTTACATACCTTCAGTGTGCAATCTCGAACCTCGGGTCTTCGTCCCTTACTGTGCACGAACCAACTCTCAAAAGATTGATTAGGTTTACGATTTTCATTGCTTTTTCCAAACAATACTAATGGCCGGAAGTGAGTCGAAGTCGAACTCGAAGTTGAACTCTAAGTATGCGCAGTTCAATCGGAAGTCCGATATTTTCGAACTAACGAATCAGAACTTTCCAGCGTCGCTTGTTTCCCGACTGCTGGGCAAGGACATCGAAGACTCGGTACGAGATTTGTACAGAAGTTAATGAGGTGATCATATCATAACAATAACAATAACAATAACATTCGTATAGCGCCCTAATCAGTTCTGCACCAATCTCCACCTTCAGAAGATTTCAAGCCCTTGCGTTATGTGATTGAGGGTACTATATTGTCATTGTTTTTAAGTTGCGAGTGGAACGTGCGCAAAAGAACAGTAGCACCGCTGCTTATATGTTGGATATTGGGAGGTGTCTCAAACATGGCCATGAGCATGGACCATTTCTGGTGTTATACACACAATCAAAGTACCCACCCAGCAGGGATGACATCTGGAAGTTAGTAACAGTCAATCAGCTTGCATTGCATCACATGCCAGACAATACCACCGAGTCAAGCCATAACAGTGGCATCATCATCCAGAGTCACACAATTCCCCGGCAAGAAGATGGCAGATCTCCAAGGAATCCAAGCATGATATGTTACCAGGTGTCATTTGCCATCAAAATGAGCGACTTCTACAGTAATGTTATCATGCCAAAAATAGGTTTTCTTAACTACTGTGATGGCTACTGCCATTTCCCCATCCCAAATCACTTGACGCCTACCACACATGCCATCATCTGGGCCTTGTGCTGGCAAAAATACAGTGCTAGACCACCCAAGAAGCCACTTTGCGTTCCCACTGAGCTAGATTCTCTAACGGTCATTGTCTCTGATCCAGAAACGGGCCATGTAGTGCAGAAGGAGTGGTTGAAGTTCTCAGCCAAAAACTGTGGGTGCCGTTAGTGTAATCCGATTGGTTAACTGTTTGTCTTGTGTTCATTAACTGCTTTGTTAAAGGTTACTGATAAAGTGGTCTTCCCAAGGGAATGGGGTGGAGTTGCACAGGTCACCCATTTATGCCGCAGATAGACCAAATTTAAAACAACTTGACTGGAAGTACCCTTGGTAAAACACCAACCAGGGAACACCGGGCATCTTTTTGCTAGCGAGCGTTCATTTGAATGGCCACGCTTCCAGATTTCACGCACAACTTCGAGTTTTAAGCCACCTTGTCCAGAATAATGGCAGTGCTGCGTGAAAGTGAATGACTTTCATTTACAGTGCATTAAATTGAATTCGTCAATGAAAGGTCCAATAGTTTCTCAAATGTATCACGAATATTATGAATCCCAGGTTGCCGTAGAGTTGTTTAACAGAAAGACCGAGGAAAGCTTAACATTGCTTTGCAACTCTGGATAACAGCACTCTTCAGAGACTGGAAGCAACAAAATCAAAGAGAAATACTTATTATTACCTTTTACGCCAGTCAGAAAAACGGAAGAATCACTTTTTCGTTCTCTTCTCAACTGTCCCGATGAATGAGCGTACTGACATTACTCGTCTTGAACGTTTGCTGCTATGGCGAAATTAATTAAAGCTTTGTCCCTCCTCTTAAGAAACCTTACGCCATCTACATCTACATTTATTAAGTCGATAAAATCCCGTAAGACATCACATCAACTGTAATAAAGCTAAAATAAAATATATATGTACATATAAAATCTAATTCTAATTATAAGTTGAATAAAAGTAAATATGTCAAATAACAAGATAAATAAATGATAACTCAAAATCATAATTTAGATCAGTTATTTCACGTTTCTCCTAATTTTGACTTAAAATCAGATAATGACTTGCAATTCACAAGGTCAGCGGCAGTGAGTTCCACTCTGTTATTGATCTAGGAAAAAAGGAAAACTTAAAGACATCCTTAGAAACTTTTGGCATTCTATACTTAAAAGCATGGCTGTTGCGGGTTCTTAATTCACTGTGTGTACTAAGTGTTCTTCTGTGTTTATGTCTACTAGATTATGACTAAATTTGTACATTAAAGTCAATCTGTTTTTCTTTCGTCTTGTTTCTAATGTATCCCATTTCAGATCAGATAACATGGCAGTCACCATGTAATATATTGTTCGTGACCACCCCAAGTCCTCTTGGTGAGGCCACTGTAAAACATCTGGTATAAAATTCTGTAGTAGTATTGGGTTCGAGTTTCATTTATTTAATGGCTCAGTGTGATTTGTCATCAAGCTACCAAGAACTGGTTAACTTCAAGTTTGGGTTAAGTTAACATAAGTAATGATTGGAGACAAGTCATGAATATGCATGCTCACTGTTCTGACGATTGCCAGCAGTAAAAAAGCAAACAAAACCAAACAGAAACATTAAAAGCAAATTAAGCTAAACAAGAAAAAACAAAAAAAAAAAACAAAACAAAAAAAACAA
Organism: Pachyseris speciosa; assembly: GCA_016490735.1. Lineage (NCBI taxonomy): Eukaryota > Metazoa > Cnidaria > Anthozoa > Scleractinia > Pachyseridae > Pachyseris > Pachyseris speciosa. The sequence goes on along the minus strand of JAEMWC010001904.1, from coordinate 73,674 downwards.
GTATGGATTCCAGAGATAAAATTCACTGCATGTTTTTAATAATCAGTTTGCTTTGTGTTTGATTAGTATTTGTACCGATAGAAATCAGGCAGTCACGATTGAAAACTTTGTATCTCACCTTTGTTATATTGTAAGAGTCTAAGTTACAACTGTTCATGAAGTAAGTAACAAAGTAGTAGTTTGTTTAGCAACATCTTAGGAGATTAAAAAACTAAAAGATACAGTAAATATATCGACAATAAAGTTGAGTCCGGTCCTCTGACAGCAAATGCTTCTGATCTACCGGGATTTAACTAAAGTGATTCAGTTTATGGTGCACTCGTGTAGATTTTGACTGTCAATTGCAACCGGAAGAAAGTGTACGATTTCCTTAACTTTCAGTCGACGGGTTCCCAGGCGACCAAAAGGCGAAATTGGCGATAACAACGCCTTGTCAGAACGTAAACTTGCCTGCCTGATTAGTTATATTATTATACAATGCTGATGCTATCTCAATTTTGATTGGTTAAAAGCACCCCGCTAATTCTAGATGGCGCTGTGTCATCGCGTCACATCTACAGACACTGGCGTTTATGCATGTAGGTATGACGCGTTTTTGCAGACAATGGTTTCGTCACCTGACAAGCTAGCCGGCGGTTTGAGCAAGATTGTCATGGCGGAGTCCGCTCCAAGATTCGCGTCAGTCTCAGAAGCGGATTTAGTTTTTCCTGAAACGTTTTCAGATGTTTTAAGCTTAAATCCTTTCTGTAAACCTTTTGAATTCCGCTTTACACGTTATTCACGGCTGTCATTAATAAAGATGTTTACACTGAAACGTGTCATTGCGTGGCTTACTTTGTTGTTGTTCTGTGAAATGTCTCAACGCTTGTACATTTATAATTGTATAATAAAACAATTATTGGATTCGGTTTTCGCATGATAGCGAAATTATCAAGGCCTCGGTTTGTGTTATCCGCCTCAGCCTTCGGCTTCGGCAGATAACACAAACCTCGGCCTTGATAATTCTCGCTATCATGCTCAACCTCATCCAATAATTGCTTATTGTATGTTCTTTTCAATTCACCTGCAAGTTTCACTTCAATTGGCGAATATGCACGTCTTGTAACCTTAATGAACGTTACCCGCTGATTTTGTCTTCCGTTACCAAACCTGTTGACCCCTCCTAAAAACAAACAAATGAATTGAGAATTGAGAGGGTGAAACATTTTCAAGGTCTTTCAAATCTCACTATTTCAGATGCTCATCTCGGACTTCTGGCTCTTTAAGCCTATGTCTACACTATACCGGATAGCTCGTGCCGGCACGAAAACCATATCGGATAGGGCTTTTGTTCACATTCAAAACGATGATTTCGGCACGGTTTTTGCGTCGGAGCGATGCTGGGCCGCTGCGGTCTTGAAAGTGAATCATCACATATCGGATAGGTTTTCGTGACACTTTCTGGAGTAGTGTGAACAAAGAATCGAACCGAAGCGGAAATCAACAACGAGGAGCAATCATTCTAGTGGAAAGATGGCGGCGGTTTTGGGCCACTGCCGTTCACACCAGGCCGGAGTATTTTTGAAAACGGCATAAAATGCTCTCCGGCATAGTGTAGACATAGCCTAAGAATCGTTTTTGGAAAACTGGTGAACCAGTTTCCATGTTCCCAGTTATACTTACTTTGCGGTATTTTTGACTTAATTTGCGTCTAAACTGACGTGAAAATGACTTCGTCTGGACTTACTTACGGTTCCAAAATACTAATGATTCATTCAGCATTCATAACGTTTTTCTGATCACGCCAATCCCTGAAATTTCACTTGAGTCGAAACAACCTTTAGGACATAACAGTTGTTAGTATATACCACACAAGTGAATGGTGCTTTTTCGCGCGCTCTGATTGGTTAACTCGGAGGTGATTAGCAAGTACTATTCACCTCCGAGCAGCCGGCACGCGAGATTTTACAATTTCCGACCGCTTGTCGGTATATTGTCACACATAAAGTAATGTTTTGATCCGCTAATTATTCAGCTTGTGTGGTATATACTAAAACAATTATTCACCTCAGTGTCGGTGAAAGTGGTGTATATTTACCTCGCCGCTTCGCGGCTTGGTAAATATCCACCACTATTCACCTCCACTTCGGTGAATAATTGTTAAATATATCAAAAAAAAAAAAAAAAAAACACTAATATTAACTTTAACTTTAACTCAATGGCGAAAATTCTTCTTGATAACCGTCAACCGTCAAAATCGGTAAGATTTTTCCCTGCTAGCTGAGGCCTCACGTTGAATACAAAGAAAACAGGCCTCTGCTAGCAGGGAAGTAAAATTTAAGCGCCGGCCAGCCCCGGCCTCATTGAGACCCTCAATTGAGGCCTATATGTTCAGAATTTGAGCCCTTGACCTCTGTGATACCCTTGGCTAAAAAGGCGGAAATTAATTTTAAAAAAGCAAGCTCAAGGGATGAACACGAGAGAAAAAAGGAAATCTGATGTATTCGACCTGCGGTGAAAGAGCGGGGCTTGGCATGGGTATTACAGAGGTCATTCACGGGCTTGAATTCCGTTCATTTAGAGGTCTGAATTTTTCAGGATCGCGTAGATGAGTGCACGAGAGCCTCCTCCATTGGCAAGCTTAAAAGCATGGAAGTTCAATGGACTGCTTGAAGGCCCTTTCTAGATAATCGAAAGCACAAGTCATGCGACACTGAAGCAAATAAAAAAAAAAGACAGCGAGTAGAGACAGGAAGAGCCACCCCAGCGCTCGTTTGCGTCACGTTACTTATTTTTCGCGCGCACAAGCGACTATTCAGAAGGGGTATGCTAGCAGTCTAGAGGTTCAATTGCCAAAATACTATTAATTGCAATATGTCTGTCAGGTGTCTTATAAAAGCTTGAAAGTTCAACTTGTTACCGAGTCAAGATCACCATTGAAGCTCTCAACCATATGAACCTTAACAGCAATGTACGCATCACTGGATGCAGCCATATGAGTGTTTGTCCACCAAAGTCCCACTGACGTTTTACTTTTATCCCGTAGAACCAACAATAGAGAACGCTGCCCAATGCTGAGGGCTTCTTGTCTCTTCTTTGGCCTGAAGGGTTCTCATGGCTCTCTGCAGTGATACAGCAGCATCACGGGAAGTCTTGTATTCGTGGTAAAATGAGGTCATGAGTTCAGAGGCGGAGCGGTCGTCAATTTTCCAAAGCGTGACGATCACGCAAGCTGCTCCAGCGGCCAGAAACGCGCGTGACAAACCTGTAACGGGACGCAAAATTTGCGGTGTGAAACTTAACAGCTACACACTAAATTTACAACGGAGCCGGATGGGTTGGAGTCTGTAAGAGGGTTTCGTATGGCAAGGGGAATGACTATCGGTGCGTTCCTTGTGCCGTGACGGGGTTGGGATGTCCGTGCACGACTTAGGTAGGACTAAGGTAAAGTCTGTTACTATATAGATAAAAGTCACGACCCAGTTCAAAGTACTATTAAGTTAAAAATGTGAAGTCGTAATCTAAAAATACCTGATATCTTTAGAAAACATTTCATGCACCTATATTCTTTTGAAAGCTCTCATTCAAGAAATAAGTGGTCACGGACACAGTGTCTGGAACCACAAGCTCACCTAATATCCCATCTCCCGTCACTTTTCCCAGTCCAGTGTCACAGCAGCTTAGCACCACAAGTTCAGCGTTCAGATGCATGCCCCTCACTTCCTCGGCTGTAAGAAGGCCATTACAAGTGGACCCGTCCCCAGACTTGGCCAGAACAATGAGTCCCTTCATGCTATAATCGCCGTGCGAGTCCGATTCATCAATGACAGCGTGAGTAGCAAAGTGCAGAATTTTATGCTTAGACATTGCCGCTACCACGTCTTTCTTGTTGGCACGGGTTCCAACAAAAACCTCAGAATCTACCGAGTTGACGATCTCACTGATCACGTGCACCTCGCGTTGGGCGGAGGGAAGCTGTGGAAGCTCACTGAGAGGCATTTTGGGATTTCCGACGGCAAGAAGACTAAATTCTGAGTTCCTTTCTCGTTCCGTCTTCTCACGAGTGGCACAAGCTAGGTCAAGGAAATGGATTGCGGGGCTAGTCGAGATAACAAAATCCTCGATAACATAGCGGCGTCCTGTTTCTCCCAGGAGGGCAGCAAACGGAACTTTTAGCAAGAAATCCTGAGGAATAAATGTAACTCGTGGATTTTCGTTATTTTTGGGAAGGAAATCCACAATAGGTTCTATAAGGATCTTGTGCACTTGGTTAAGCATGGGCTGCCAAGGGGCCAACTCCGGGTCATCATGAAGGTCGCTGGATTCAGATGACTCAGCATTTGTAGGATCATCAGCTGTGCTCTCTGGCAAGTCATAATCTGATGCCAATGTGTTTTCTCCCTCTTCGATATCTGTGGGCGAGGAAACTTCAGCGTTTTCATTCTCTGTTAATTCTGACGCTGAATCACCTGTTTCGGTATCACTGATCGCCGGACCAAGAGAAGAATCCTCACAAACGTTATTATCTGATAACAGTGGATCCTCTGTATCTTCCTTGCGTTCTGTGTGATTTGCATTTGAAAGTGGTGTCGAGAAAGCCTCAAGGGTTTCTGCTTCATTCGGATCTATGCTGGAGGCATTTGTCCCACCAGTAATGCTGCCCACAGGATTATCGTTTGTTGACAAAGCATTTTCTTCATCTACATTTTTGAAGGTGTGATTGCCACTTTGCATGGGATAACTGGAAATGTCACTATTCAGCGATTCCCCTGAATCTAAACTTGAAAGGTCAATATCGGCATTTATCAGTCCAGTGCAGTGATCATTGACAGCGCCATCATTTGATGTCAAACGGTCTTGCATACCCTCCGCCATTTTGCAATGATTGGTACTTTGCACGGAAACAGTGAAAGCAGCAGTACTTACTGTTAAGGCGCTATCTGGTATCGTACAATCCAATACAGCAGTCTTAACATCAGTGTATATTGGTGTGATAGATGTCTTGTGATTACTTGCCGATTCTTCCGTCTTGGAAGAAGTTTCCTGGCACTGAATGAGTTCTGGAGATTGAAAAGAAACCTTTTCCAGAGCTGTAACAACGGCGCCGAGTTCTTCTGGATTATTGATCGGAGAGCTGACTGTAAAGGTTGTGGTTTGCAGCAGTGAATTACTTGAATCGATCACCAAACTTTGGTCTTGTTCCATTTTTTCACTAGGTTTCATGGACTTGCTGCAGGAAGATTCAGTCGCATTTTTCGTTTGCTTGGAACACGTATGAGGTCCCATGTCAGTTAATTGCCCTTTATTCTTCGAGGAGACATAACTAGCTCCGCTTAAGTTTGTGCTTGGTCTTCCTGTGAGTGATCCGCCAAATTGACAGTTTTGATGGTCGCCTGTTGGATCGTTGATTCGTTGTAAAAAGGATATGTCTTCAGGCTTGCATTTTGCGAAATCAGTTTCTTGCCGACGTTTCATTGGAAGAAATCCATGCAGTGATTCTTCAATCGCTGAACCAGGTTCAGCTTTAGAAATTACTGCCCCAGTGCCGTAAGACTCTAGTGCTGCAACTGTACTATTTTCAGTCTGGGCGACGTGCTTCGCTATTGAGGAATTAGAACCTTTGTGCTCGATGGGAGAAGTTGTACTGACGTTTTTGAGTTCTTCTGGTTCACCATTGGAACTTTTGTTGACGTCCTCGTTACCATCGAAGTCAATTTCGAAGCTTGCTTTTAAAAGGATCCCTTTTCCCTTAGTTTTGGCTGGCATGTCCCACAGAGAGTGATCAATAACACCAAAGTTGACACTGTCACATTTCCAATCCCCTGAAACCATCTCTTTAAGTCCGTTCAGTGATTCTAAAACGTCGTCATTTTGGGGTGGTGGTTGCGCTTTTCTTTCTTTTGGCCCACCTGAGAGCTTTTCACATCTGAGAATTTCACTCACGGCATCTGATTGGGATCGCAGACCAAACGAGCTTCTTAGCGACACCACAAAATCGTCGTTCAACTCAACCTTTGTGTCGATACCATCTTGCAGGCGGGTTTTGCTGAAATGTAACTCCCCCTTAGGCTGCAAAACCCAAGTATACACCCAGGACAAGGCTGCTCCAGTTTGATCAAATTCCTTCACCACAGAGTACAAGACGAGGGTAGTGGACAGCTTCCGGCTAACTTCACGGAGATTTTCAAAGGACTCCGTAATGAGTTCTTCATTAAGATACCTGGTTCCAGTGTCGGAGGAAATGGAGCCAAATAAACGCTTTTGAACAATTTCGGAAAGCGCTCTTCCTCTGCTTGCGTCCGCTAAAACAAATGCCTCTTTGTACTTCTTCTGAGCCACCAACACAACTTGTAGCAGGTTATAAGCTTCAACTTGGTTCTTTTCAAAATTCGAAAGCTTTGATTCGTCTTCCTCTCCAATCTGGGCGCGTATCTGTTCCAGCGTTTGAAAAGCACGGAGTACGGAGCTCTCTGCATCTGATAAATTTCCACTGAGATAATAATCCATGGCCAGTTGGTGCTGCATAATAGCTACCCCACCGATGTCTAAACGCCTCTCTGCATTGTCTCGATACTTCATGTGACAGGAAATGGCATCTTCGAATTGTTCAAGGGCTCTGTAAACGGTGCCCAAATTTCCCACGCCATTCCTTCACCTGCAGTGTTTTCAGCTTTTCGAGCCTGGTCCAGGGCAATTTGAAACAATTCCACTGCTTCTTCGTAATACCTGTTAAAAAAAAGAATATCACTGAAGACTAGTTTAAAAGAGCAAAGCAAATCTCGGATTCGTAATTTAAAGCAATGCGCTTGACCTGAGAATTCATCACGCGTAGATCAACCTCGTGAGAACTACTTATAGATTGTGGGCAACAACTTACAATGGAACACTCTGGAAACTTGTATAACCATACCGTTTAGATCCGACGAAATCGCAGTTCCAGAAATAGAAAAAATATATACAGGGCCGTAATGCTTCCGAACACATAGAGTATAGGGGGAATATCCTGACGTTATGCGATCTAAACGCGGTTGTTCCTCCTGCTTGAGTGCCCCGAATCTTGACAGAACTACATTCAATTCTGATATTTTAAGGGAATAGGCTGACGAACACTGATCCTCGTAAATGACTTAATACTCCCTTGTATTACCCTCTTGGTGACTTTGAGTATTGGTGGTGTAAGAGCTGTGCCACGGCCCGCATTCCGATGAGCCGTTTTTGTGCGGCCCGTTGGTTCTACAGCACACAGAAAGCTATTAAATCACTATTAATATTATTGGTCGATCACTTGCTCTAATCACTCTGTCGATAAGGATCATTTTTGACCAATCATATAGGAATAACTTGAGCCTTTTGTTGTTCGAATCCTCAAGGTTTGTGTGGACTTTAAGTTGCTTTATCTTCAGCGTCTTCCAATGGTTCATATTTTGTAGCCTGGGACCAGGCTCCGCAGTGGGGTTAAGATGCAAAAAAAAGGAACGTGGCGAAAAAAATCGGCGAGCGAAGCGATCCCGCTAGGCTCGCTTCGCTCGCCGATTTTTTCGCCACGTTCCCTCTTTTCGCTCCTTAACCCCACTGCGGAGTCTGGTCCCAGACTAATATTTTGGGGAGCAGCGAAAATCGTCGCGAGAATTGCCTGGTTTCATACCGTGAGGTACTGGGTCGAAAGCGGACTTTCGCGGACAAATTTAAAAAAAAAAAAAAAACACGGCGTCCGCTGTTGCGAAGGAAAAGGCGTCCATATCACGAGCTTATTGTTTCAAAAACAAAAGGAGGCACAACTCCATTGCCACTTCGTGGCTTCGTGGCTGTCCGCGAAAGTCCGCACTCGACCCAGTACCTCACGGTATGAAACTAGGCAATGGACAACCCGTTCTCACACTGGAATTCGCTATTATCCTGAATTGTCAAATCGCTCTGAATTCACTATTATCCTGAATTTCAAGACTTATCAGGTCGCTCAGAATTCTGGGAAACGGACATGTTTTTTTAAAAGATGACCTCGGACAGGACTCGAACCTGCGACTGCTCGCTTATTAATCCCTCCCTTAACCACTCGACCACTACGCTACTGGTTGCAGAAACTTCTGTTTTTAAACATAACAGAATTAATGCGCTTGTCCCAAATCGACGTGCTGTGTAAATCTATATAATGGCTCGCTAAGAAACAATTTAGACAGTCAATAGAAAAGGGTTGTTCATCAAACAACAACAACAAAGCTAACCCTTCCAAAATCAGCGCTTAGGCCTAATCACTGTAGGTCGGTGATACTCTACATGATACGCTTATAAATATCTAATTGTAAATTCAGCTGGTATCTCGTTCTCTCAGTGTCGTCTAGTGGTAAGAAGCCGCTCCTAGTATCGGAACCTCTTGGTTCAAATCCTATCCAGTTGGTTATAATTTTTGTTTTCTACAGATAACTAAGGTTCCCAGGACTCTTTTTCAACTCGACCAGCGGATTGAATTCATGATATCAGCGAATTCATGATCAATTTGACAATTCAGATAATCCTGAATTCAAGCCTGAGAACGTGTTACAATGGAAGATATTGCGAGCGAGCGGGAAAAACGAGAAGAGATTGGGGCCTTCCCTCCCCAGTCTCTCCTTGTTTTTCCCGCTCGGTCGCAACATCTTCCATTCTCGTGACGATTTAGGCTGCTCCCAAAAACCTGAACGCCTGGAACAGGCCACTTCATCTTCCAATACGGATTTTTTACTTTTACATCATACCCCATTTTTGTGTAAAGCTTTCCAATTTTGTTGAATGCTATTCCCATTCGTGAAAAATCACCGATTTGTTCTGCCAACGAGTATTCGATGAACTGATACACCAAAGAATCGTCGAACTCCTCCGGATTGTAAAACTTTAGGAAACCGATGTTGCCACAGGCAATTGCCAGACCATGTATGTCTCGTCTGGCGAGGGAGAGGTGATAATGAGTCTTGTGTAGTCGTTCTGCATCTTTGTACCTGAAATAATAACACAGAAGTTAACTAACATAAACGACCACACTTCAGCTATTAAGGTACTCAAATCTACTCGGTTTTTAAGCTGAATACAAGGCCCGAGACTAACCACGTTTCTGTAGCATGCATGGAGCAAGAAGAAATGTCTTGTTATTTTCTCTGGGAAGGAATTTATGCTATTCCATGGAGGGGCTTTATTACCTTTTTAAGCCTGCGTACAACTTCCTGTTAGGGTCTTGCACCCCATTTATTTACGGGCGAGGGCCACACGTAACGAGCCTCGAGGGTTTTCGTCATTCGTCAACCGCTCCACCGCCTCTAATTATATCCGCGTAATAAACCACGTGCAGAGTTTGCCCGCAGGTTTCTCGACTGATCCGCTCGAACACCTGGATAAATATCTGAACACCACGTGGAAATATTTGTTAAAAGATTGGACAAGGTGGCAAGGAAAAGGCGTCAGCTTAAACGCACACCCTAAGCACCCGACTAATAAGCTACCACACTTCGCTGTTAGAGTGGTTGATGTCTAGTGGGTGTCCACACCCGGAATAAACCAGAGTTTAACCTGTAGACATTCTCCTATTTGAACCTTAATTGTGTCGATAACAAAATGCTCGAATATGACTGGTTCATAACAGCCTTCATTTGTGGCTTTAAAAATTGACTGCTTCAGGTCCAAACTGTCCGATTTGAGCTGTCCGATTACAAACACTTGTAATCGGACAGTAACCTTATCTGGATATGGTCAGCAGTAGCTGCCATGTCGTGTCAGTTGTCAATCTTCGCGCTTTGTAAATTAGCAACCATTTCCGGTGTCGGATAATTTGCCTTTGAACCGTTTGTTATTTTGTACAATATTTAGAAAGTTTACCTCTAGAGATTCTCGCATTTTGTTATAGACACAATTAATTGGTAATCGGACTTCGTGTCGTACAATTCAGGGGTAATCGTGCTCGTAATTTCAAATCAGCCTCGCGCTACGCGCTCGGCCAATTTGAAATCACTCGCCTTATTACTCCCTGAATTGTACTCCACTCAGTCCTATTACCATTACTAATTGCAGCATATTTTGACTGCTAATAAATTTAATGAATGACACCACTACCTCGAACAAACAACATTTCCGTTAGAATAATTAAAAAACTTTCTCAACACACAGTACCTAATATTTTAAATTTTCACACCTGGCAAATAAGTCACATTCAAATATCGGATCAAAATTTTAGAAATGTTGGTTTACTTATGAAGGAGGGAAACTAAAATACCCAGGGAAAGAATTACCCAGAGCAACGAGAATTATACAACGAAAAAAACGTAAAATGACCTTCCTTCTGATCTGTAAACATTTCCCAGCTCTCCGCAGCATCTCGACACAAGCCCAACGTCTCTCAATTCCTTAGCTATTTCCAGTGCCTCGCGGAGGTATTGTTTGGCTCTTCCCCAGTCTGCCGCAGACCTGCAAGTGCATCCGTAATAATAGAGATAAAGCGCTTTAGTGTAGTTACTCAAGCTGGATGTGTAAGTCATGAGTGGGTTGAAATATCGTTCCATTGCTTCTTTGAGCTCTCCACGATCTAACAAGCAGACTGCAAGATGTATTTTCGCTAAGGCCTCCTTCTCAACGTCCTGCATACAATCAGCAAGTTCCCTGGCTTTCTTGAAGAATTCTTCCGCTGTGGGAAGCTCTTTTCGAAGACGGTGTATCGACGCTAAATTCATGCAAGCGTCAAATAATTGCTGGGATTGTAGAGATGGATCTGTAGAAGAATAGAATCAGACTGAAACAAAACGAACAGTGCGGATGTTGGACGCTTTCCTTTTGCATGGAAAAACCGAGGATAATTTTCTGTTAAAAGGAACAGGGCAAATTATCCTCAGTCAAAATGGAAAGGGACGAGCGTGTTCCTTTTACACTGAGTTACTCTGTAAGAGACTGGGTACTAACGAAAACAGCACCAAGCTGCGCGTTTAATATGGTACAGGATTTTTCGATCATTCCGGTAAAAATCAGAAAAGAGGAATACCTCGGAAGGTATTTCTTTTTTTTTTTTTCGAAAAATGTCCAGTGGAAACCGGAACAACCGGGTTTTCCATGCAAAAGGAAAGTGCCCGTTGAGTTAAATTTTCCGATCGATTAGTCTGCTAGCAGTCCCTTTCAGGATAGTGGGGAGTGCACGCCAATAGCGCGGCGCGACTGATGAAACCCAACAAGCTAAAGGGGGACTGGGGAAGAGGCTCCAGTAAAAAAAAAATGTACTGGCTCTTCGCTATCCAAACAGCGGCGGCTAGCAGTCAAATTTTTTATTCTTTTTTTTTTTTTTTCAGAGAAGGGCAGACTGTTTGATAACAATTCAGACATGTTCATGATTTTCACTAATTGAGTAACCAGTATGTTCACAAAACAGGGCCTCAGCTTTGAAAGATCCTTGGAACATTCAGAAAAAGTATGTTCCAAGATTTAGTCACCCTGTCTTAATTTTATTTTCTCGGGGAATCCTTGTGTTCGTTTGGCCAAAGCTATAAACAGACCTCATCACGGAGTTTTCTGACCTTCGGTCTTCTTAATTAGGAATGCAAATCCAGACAGTTGTTTGTATTAACCACGGAGTACAACATCAGTAACCACACAGTAGTTACTATTGCACAGCTCTGATTTAAGCTCCTTTCTAATTTATAACATGGTAGCTACTCTAAAAAAAGTTATTGAATTAAGAGGCGTCGAACTTTAAAGAATAGAAAGGGGATTGAAAAACAACAGCAGCAACAATCAAACTCGCTTAAACGTTCCGTCGTCACGTAAGTCAACATTTGATACTCAGCCACACATTTGGGTTTTCCATATACACCTGTATATATTGCATGAGTTCAACCAAATAAGAGTGCAGTGAATAGCATCAGCTTTTTCTATATAAATGGAATGGGATAGTTCTCATTTCCGAGAAAAATAAAACGCTATAACTGAGAGACAGGATATGTGTTTCAGTGACCAAGCCGAGCATCAGGCTTTTATGGGAGAGGGTGGGGAGGGGCTGGAGGCGAGTCTCCACCCCACTTCCCGTAAGGAATTTCCGATATTTAGATTATTCTGATCCCGTAGCGTCATAAATGGCAAAGTTTTTGTTTTGAAATTAGCCAAGGTCTTCAAGCTGCATTTTATTTATCAGATTCACATATCGAAACTGATCGGCCCTTCCCTTATCTGGGCCTCCGTACGTTGTTGGAAATTTTTAAAATATTAGCCAAGCATTTCTTTCGTTTTGCGTGAGTTTTGAATTTGTTTGCTGACGGTTTGCACAATCAGTGCAAAAGTCTACGTCTTTTTTATTCAACGGTTGGTAAATCACATTAATTAGTCAATCTCCTGGACCATTAGCATTCCGTGTCATTTCGCTTCGGCGTCCCAAATTTGGTAACCGGAAGTAAATAACTTTCACTTCGAACGAAACAGAGTGAATGCCGAATCGATAACGGCTAAAAAGAAAGGATGACAACAAAACTTACCATACCTAAACTCTCTTCACAGGTCGTCTTTCGACTTGTATCTCCACTATACAAGGTGAACTCAATAGCGGCGTCAGCTTTTGTTGCGTTGAATAAATTCTGAGCTGTTTCTAAAGCGACACTCCATGGGCCAGTTGCAATCTGGACGTGAAAGAGCTTGTCCATTACTGCGAATTTCTGTTGCCTGTTCTCTGCTTTTCCGAGGAGGTACTCCCAAATAAGAGAGGCTGTCGGTAGGCTTCTGTTTGTGTACTCCTGTGCTACTATGAAGACACGAGAAAATGAAAACTCTTCCGGTTTTGATTTCAGCTCGTCGAGAACAGTTTGTTTGGGCGCATGTAGCTTTCCGCGTATATCTTCGAGCCCCTCTTTGGCGAGATCCTGGTGTTCTGGGGCTAAATATTCCATACTCGAGACTATAAACTGTTTGATTCCTTTACAATAGGTACAATACATGCAAAAATTTTCAAAACTTCGAGTTGTTTTCAAAAAGCGAGCGTGGGAAAAAAAAACCCAGGTGGAACGCCGGGATGTTTTCCTCCGAGGAGATTGGACACTGTTTCTAAATCCAATATGGCGAACCGCACGGTGTCGGACGCCAGGTGAAAGGAACCAATCCTCAATATCTAGTGGAGAAAATCATCCGATCGCGTATCTACGAGAATAAGTACTGGAAGGAGCAATGTTTTGCGCTTTCAGGTAAGTTCTAACGTGCATAGAGCCACCTCTGTAAGGTGGTTGGGATGATTCACTTCGAAATGCAAAGGGTTAAGCTTTAATTTTTATACTAGTCAAGCTGCTACAATTTACACTGATGAAAGAACGGGAGTCATCGAAACATCTCTAATTTACTGTACTTTTGAGTTATACAAGACGGTAAAACGGTAAATGTAGATAAATAACATTGAACTAGATTTAATATGTAGTTTTGTGTACGTTTAAAATTACCGTAGTTACAGTACCCGGCTAATGTTAATAAGCTTAAAGTGCACCTAACCCCCAAATTTTTTTTTTCGCCCAAATAAATCTACTTATCATTCAGAGTATTTCAGCGAAAGAATTATTGGATTTGGTTGAATTCTCGATTTTTTATGGACAGCCAAAGTGTCATTTAATTTGTTGCACCGCCGAGTAAAAGGGAGTCTGGGTCCAACGGGGTTGGTGACGTCATCCCGGGAACGATTGAAAGATAGCGTCTCAGTCAATCCCTGTTTTTGCAAGC
>JAEMWC010001904.1:50000-55000 GCA_016490735.1 Pachyseris speciosa | reverse complement strand
TTAAAGCTAAGAGCTCATGAGGCTGTGCAAAACAAAAGGAGAACAATTAAAACAATAACTTATAATTAACATACAAGTAATTAAATACAGAAATTACAGGATAAAAAACAGCACTATTTCAAAACAAAAACAAACGACCGCATTGAATCAAGGGTGATAATAATAATAATAATAATTATAATAATAATTAATAATAATAATAAAACTTATATAGCGCCGATATCAATATCGCTATTTTCATCAGCGCTTACAATGAAATGATAAAAATTACCTAGACTACTTAATTTGTAAAAAATAAAAACTGCATAAAACCTACTAAAAACGAGATCAAAGAGCACATAAAATTGCAAAAAAGCTTTCTGGAATAAAAATGTCTTGATTGTCTTTAAAAGATGCTACTGAGGGGCTACTCCTGATCGCATAAGGCAATGAGTTCCATAGTTGAGGAGCAGCAGCAGCAAAAGATCGATATCGTAAGGTTGTTAAAGTCTTGAATTTCACATGGTTTAGTAACAGTCCATCACAATCGGAGCGTAGCTTGTATTTACATAATAATAGTAATAATAATAATAATAACTTTTATTTACCCTCGGTAGTATTTATAGCACAAAGGCTAGTGAGGCCGAGCAAATACAGAAACAAATAAAGTCAAATTAAATCAACTGAACTGAAATCAAAAATCAAATGTTGGTTTTTGGGGAGAGGGGAAAACCAGGGTACCTGGAGAAAAACCTCTCGGAGCAGAGTAGAGAACCAACAAACTCAGCCCACTTATGACACAGAGTTACATGCTTTTTTAAGATTAATAAGTTCCTGGAGATAAGAAGGCGCTAAGCCATTGATAGCCTTATAAGTTAACGGTAGTATCTTAAAGTCAATTTGGAATTTGACTGGCAGCCAGTGCAGATTAAACAGCAACAATCTTCCATGATGGTATTTAGATTCCTGGAAAATCAACCTAGCGGCAGCATTTTGGATCCTCTGTAGCTTATTAAGCTGGTAAGCTGGCAGGCCATAGATTGGGTCTACAACAGAATTGTCTCAACATAATCTGCAAATTCAACAAAAAAGTTGCTCATAGTAACTCTGTGCTCGTCTGAGTACGGTGGCCGGTAGATCACAACCATACAGAGATTGTGAGATACAGATTGCACAGTCCATTCGGGTAAAACCCAAATGAGGTTTTTTCACCAGCGGCGATCTTTTTAACAGTAAGTGAATTCCGGTAAACCAAAGCAGTGCCACCTCCCCTACGGCCAGTTTGAGAATGATCAGCCAACACATAGCCGACAGGGCATGATTCATTTGTCACTGCATCACTGTTTGGACATCATAACGAGCCAGAGATAACCGGAAGTTAAAAAATCTCCCAAGTCTGGTTGCTAAGGAGTGACGTTATAGGTCTGCATTAGAGCCGTCAACGTACTCCATTTGTGGTTTCACTGCAGGAGCATCTTAGCACACCTTGAAAGAAGTATTGTTTCTGCGCTTCAGCGGCAGAATTTAATTTACCGGCACGCGGCACGCTTATGCTTTGTTCTTATGGCATTTTATGGTTTTACTTGTACGATAAAACGCTAGTTTTGTCAAATGTTATGCTTTAGCGATTC
This sequence comes from Pachyseris speciosa, assembly GCA_016490735.1. NCBI lineage: Eukaryota > Metazoa > Cnidaria > Anthozoa > Scleractinia > Pachyseridae > Pachyseris > Pachyseris speciosa. The sequence continues at coordinate 53,390 of JAEMWC010001904.1, read as the reverse complement.
GTTGAGATTTTCGAGGGGATAATCGGCATATCTCGGTATGTGATGGACGGAAATTACAGAGAGTGACGCCTTCTCAGGCTGAAATTCTGTTTTATCGGGTGATTTCATTGACGTGCAATGGACTTTGGTAAGTTGTAACTATATTTTAAGCCGAAGTAAATCGCCTTCAGACAATTTTAAAAGCGGAAATACGAACGTAAGAGGTAAGATCGATGTAACTTTCGATTTTGTTACATTGGTACGTTTGGTAGGAATCGCCCATGACATTTTCCCGGAGATTATATTCCAATGTAAATTTTCTGTAAGATTTGATTGAGTTGGAATTCCTTCGGTTTCGGACCATTGTTGAGCGGTAATCTTTCTGTTGAAGCGTATTTATGTATGTATATGTAGCAAAGTTCATGTATATTCCAGCGGCAAATTAATTATAATGTGGCGGCAAATTAAATATGAAGCCGCAAAATACGCGCGCACTCGTCATCGATCCACAATAATGAAGATCTGGCTGGTGAGGGGGCGCAGAAGTGGGCGGCTCCTTATTTTGTCTTTATAACTGGATATGGGTACTTTATCTTTTACATAGCTGCTCTCTGTCAAAGCACAAAATATTTTATCTGGTGACTATTTCTTCCACTTATGGTGGTGATTAAAATAGTGGCAGTTTGAAAATTGAAAATTATCGTTGGAGAATATATTATCGTCCAGAAACAACTTCTGAAAGCCTTTGAAACTACCAAGGAGTTTAGGACTCTGTGTTTGTTTGTGCGTGGAAAATAGCAATAGTAAAATATTCAAGTGATTTAGCATATGTAACTTTCAGATAAAAATCTAGGCAAATGTTCAATATCTTTTCTGGTTCATTCAGGTTGAGGTCCTGGCATCACTGTATGCCTGAGTGCTTCTGGGATATATAACATGAACAGTTTTTTGAAGTGCAGATAAAAATCTAGGAAAATGTTCAATATCTTTTCTGGTTCGTCCAGGTTGAAGTCCTGGCATCACTGTATGCCTGAGCGCTTCTGGGATATATAACATGAACATTTTTTTGAAGCGCAGATAAAAATTTAGGCAAATGTTCAATATCTTTTCTGGTTCATCCAGGTTGAGGTCCTGGCATCACTGTATGCCTGAGTGCTTCTGAGACATATAACATGAACAGTTTTTTGAAGTGCAGACAAAAATCTAGGCAAATGTTCAATATCTTTTCTGGTTCATCCAGGTTGAAGTCCTGGCATCACTGTATGCCTGAGCGCTTCTGGGATATATAACATGAACATTTTTTTGAAGCGCAGATAAAAATTTAGGCAAATGTTCTATATCTTTTCTGTTTCATCCAGGTTGAAGTCCTGGCATCACTGTATGCCTGAGCGCTTCTGAGATATTTAACATAACAGGTTGTTTTTGAAATGCAGATAAAAATTTAGGCATAAATTATGTTCTGTATCTTTTCTGGTTCATCCAGGTTGAGGTCCTGGCATCACTGTATGCCTGAGTGCTTCTGAGATAATAATATATAACATGAACATTTTTTAAAGTGCAGATAAAAATTTAGGCAAATGTTCCATATCTTTTCTGGTTCATCCAGGTTGAGGTCCTGGCATCACTGTATGCCTGAGTGCTTCTGGGATATATAACATGAACAGTTTTTTGAAGTGCAGATAAAAATCTAGGAAAATGTTCTATATCTTTTCTGGTTCATCCAGGTTGAGGTCCTGGCATCAATGTATGCCTGAGTGCTTCTGAGATATACAACACGAACATTTTTTAAAGTGCAGATAAAAATCTAGGCAAATGTTGTAAGCAGGTTTAATGACCAAGATGTTTTACATTTGGTACATTTCTTTGCAGAACAATAACGCGTTCGGATGACTGTATTTTTCGAGAACGTTTTCCTTACTTTAATGCCCTTCAGAGTAATTTAGTCCTTGGACAGCTCGCCAGCATTTTCCAAGTTAACCCATTGACTACCGCAGGTTTTTACATTTTCGGAGTGATTTTGCACCTATAAACGATGAATAGCAATTCGTGACTCTTTATTTGAACTACCAGGGAAAAGTGGTGCTGTCCTAAGCCACTGGAGGCTCAAGGTTTCTGAAAACGTCATTTTGACGTAGCTATTTTTTATCCGTGAGCGACAACAATGGCCCAAGTTCGGTTTACTTGCGATTTCTGCTAAATTTACAGCCATTTTTCATCTTTAGCGGCTGCCTGATGAGCATCATTAAGCGTGACGGTAGCTAAGAGTCCACTTTCTCAAAGAATCGAGCAAGGTGATGTACTTTGTTGTTGAATTTGGCTTGTTACTCGACGAACTGGGAATTTGGCCAGTCGAACACTTAGTACCTTTGGGACTCGACTATTGATTAATTTCTCGACCTACCGCCACATATTTTGCAATTTCTGTGTACTGAAGATGACCACGAGCAGGAAATTTTGGCGGTAGGTCGGAGTGGCTGTATGTGAAAGAATTGGGGGAAGGAACGGGCGCTGTCAAAAATTCTCCTTAGTTCCCAGCATGCAATGCGCTCAAGATGTTGAAAATGTCGGGAAGGCCCGAATGCACTGGAACAAAAGGCTGTATCTACGCTCGGGAGAAGAATATGAACAAAAAAGTCATTTCTAAGCTAGAAAAAGGACTGAATTTTGTTATGATGGTTGAATTTTGGTTTTTCGACGATGATTTCCCTAAAAAACATGAAGGCAAAAAGGGGCATTTTTGTTGTTTCTCTTTGACGTTAAAAACGGCCAGTTTCGTTCTTGTCCAAACTCAAAAGGCCATATTTGGTAAAAATCGCTACGTTTCTTGCATTTCTTGGATATCCAAATTTAAAGGGCATTCCATTTCGTGCTCACAACTAATAGTTAAGGCAATATTCCTGTGATTGAGAAAGTTGCAATGTTTTGAAGCATGGGAGTTTTTTACGGCCGGTTTTGGCCGGCACGGGTGCCAATGGGTTAAACAAATTTTAACAATCGGGAAAGAATTAGAAAAAGGAGAGGTTATATTTTGAAATGATAATTTCGATACAGTCGCCGTTGTCGATTTTCCTGCCAAAGTCGGTTTCGGAAGTCGAATACTGAAACTTCCACTTCGACGTTTGCCGAGATTATTGAGGAATTACTCAACGAGAATTTTATCAGTTCCTATGGAAACCGTACGGATAGTTAAAGTTCTGTTCATGAGCACGCAACGATATCACATATTGAAGCGAATTATTTTAGCTCAGTGATGTTAATTTACTTTCACGGGGTTCAAGAAGGGTAATAATTGCAGACTGATTTGTGTAAATTACTCGCAAATATGTTCACTGTTTGGTAGGAATATGAGCAAATTTTAATTAGCGTTCAAAAGAGATATATCTCCCCCCAAAAACAAAACACATTAGGGCC
>JAEMWC010001904.1:0-45000 GCA_016490735.1 Pachyseris speciosa | reverse complement strand
GAGCGGTGAGAGAAGATTCCAGATAATGGCACCTCAGCATGCGATGGAATAGTTCATTAGTAGCTGTTAGAGGAAGGAATGGCTAGATTGTTTCTGTTTCTTAGAATATATGCAGGCAAGCGTCTCATTATCATAAATTACATACATGGGGGTGTTAACTGGAGATTTATCTTATATATTAGGGTGGCTAGTCTAACTTTATATATAATTATATCTGATAACTTAACCCAATGTACAATCTGGCATACATGTATGTTAGTTGAAGGTGTATCCTTTGGTAAGTTATAATATGATTCTAGCAGTGTAAACATTTATTGCCTCCAAGGCATCAAAACTTTGCTTGTTTGCTCATCCCCCACCCCCCTCCCCCCTACCCTTACCCAAACAGGTAGGGTGTACGTTATAGATGGTAAAATAACCTTCGCGAATTTCAGCCTTGAAGAAAGAGTATTTTGCCGTTGTTAATCGTCTCGGTGCGCCTTGTAGAACCGGAGATACATGTATCACTATATTATGTTTGCTGTGATGCCAAAAAATTTACATTTGCTAGTCCGAGCTTAAAATAACAACATAGTAGACTTTGCTTGAAAAGAAATTCTTAGACAGCTTTATATTGAATTTCAACCTTGAAGAAAGAGTATTTTGCCCTTTTAATCATCTTTGTATGCCTTGTAGACCTGGAGATATCACTAATTTACACGTATGTTTGCCGAGACGCGAAAAATTCATGCTTGCTGGTACGAGCTAAAAATGACAAGACAGTAGACATTGCTTGCAAAGAAATTACTCTTTTTTTAAACGGCACATCATAGACAGCTTTATATTGAATTTCAACCTTGAAGAAAGAGTATTTTGCCGTTTTAATCTTCTCTGTGTGCCTTGTAAAACCGGAGATATCTCTATTTTATGTTTTCCGCAACGCCAAAAATTCACACTCACTGGTGCGAGCTAAAAAAAACAACACAGTAGACATTGTTTGCAAAGAAATTACTCTTTTTTAAATGATGCATCATAGACAGCTTTATGCCGAATTTCAGTCTTGAAGAAAGAGTATTTTGCCATTTCAATCATCTCTGTACGCCTTGTAAAACCACGGATATCACTATGTTTGCTGACACTGCAAATTCACACTTGCTGGTGTGAGCTACAAATAACAAAAAATTAACAACCACACAGTAGACTTTGCTTGAAAATTACCCTTTTTTTAAACGGCACATCATAGACAGCTTTATATCGAATTGCAGCCTCAAAGAAAGAGTATTTTTCCGTTTTAATCATCTTTGTGTGCCTTGTAGAGCTGGAAATATCACGATTTTATGTTTGCCTGGACACTGAAAATTCACACTCTCTGGCGCAAGCTAAAAATAACGAGACCGTAGACGTTGCTTGCAAAGAAATTACTCTTTTTTTAAACAGAGCATCATAGAAAGCTTTTTTTATCAAATTTCAACCTTGAAGAAAGAGTATTTTGCCATTTCAATCATCTCTGTGTGCCTTGTAAAACCAGAGATATCATTATTTTACATTTGCCTCAATGCCAATAATTCATGCTTGCTTGTGCGAGCTAAAAATAACAACACAGTAGACATTGCTTGCAAAGAAATTACTCTTTTTTAAACAACGCATCATAGACAGCTTTACGTCAAATTTCAGTCTTGAAGAGAGAGTATTTTGCCATTTCAATTGTCTCTGTACGCCTTGTAGAACTGTAGATATCACTATTGTATGTTTGCTGTGATACCGAAAATTCACACTCGCTGGTGCAAGCTAAAAAGTTGTGGAACAGAAGTTGTAGGTCATTTTAAATAAGCAATGAGATATTAACTAGTACAGGAAAACGATAAGCTACACTGTATCTCATGTACATACTAATGAGCTTTTCTTTGTGTGCTTTCCATGCACAGCATGTTTGCAAATGTGTTAACGCATTGCTTGCCAATGCGTCAATTTTTGGCCGCATATCTCTGAGTGGTACTGTATATGTTGATGTAAGGCATCTAGACAGCCAGGCGAGAAGATTACCCCACATTTTGTAATGGTTAGTAAAAATTCCTTCTCTTTTGCAATATACAATAATTATTCTAATTTATAGGTTGCTTTTAACCTACATTGTAGCTTTGAAGACTACAGTAGAACAGATGGGATAATTATTCAGCTACGCTCATTTGTATGCATATTAATATTCATGCGCGAATTGAATTCCCTGAAGAGCACGAGAAATGATTGACTGGTAGGAAAGAATTGTTTGATAGTGTGACGTAGACTACACGTTTGGCGGTTAAAAGATCGATTTAAGTTTTCTTGATAGGAAACATATGTGGCTCTGAGGTGTCGATTGCTAGGTAAATTTAATGGAAACTTGCCAGCCTGGTGGTCGAAAAGACGTCATTTTAAGTCTGTAGGCCCACAAGTCAGACACTTCTCAAAGAAGCGAGTGGTGTTTCTCTGTGCTTGCCAAACGTGATGAAATTCGCTTGGCTGCGGTTGAAAAATTTTCACTTCGAAAACATCACGGAGAATTCATCTAAGAGTGGGCAATCGGCATCACGAGAAGTCGGTCCATTTTCGATGAGCTGAGTATCTTGGAAAACAACTGGTGCAAGGAAAAGTTTCATTGCCATGCGCGGCAAATATTTAAAAGCACAAAACTCATGATCGGCTGTCTGGTCATGTAAACACACGAAGAGATTAACATGCTGGCGGATTTTAACATATAAATCACTTTTGCATTGAGCACCTCAGTTAGTTTGCTTGTATGGAGTCTTGTAAACATCAGCAAAAAGTATTTTCATGCAAGATTAACAGCAAAAAGCATTTTCACCCGAGATAAACAGTTAAAATATTTTCACGTTAATTGTGTGACAGCCCATTTGTGTGCGATCCAATTTCACAATGCATGGGTATGCAAATTTTCTACCGTCTTAAGCTGAAGAATATCTTCAGAACTACAGTAGTTAAGTTTTTTGTCCAAATTCTTGAACGGTCATCATTTACTTTGATTTTAATACCATTTTCATTCCATATTTTCCACGATGAAAATGAATCCGTCGACATACGATAAAGATTAAATATCACATCTTGTGCAAATATGTACGTTTTGAAGCCAATTTGAAGCCAACAAAAATAGTGAAGTATTTTGTTCCATTTTTTTCACCGTCGTCATTGATTTGTGATATGATTTTTATTCCACTGGTTCCATTTGACAATGAAAATGAACCCTTCACAATCATTTCAAATGACTAAAGCATGCGAAACGCCAGTCAAAGCTGTGTTTCAAAGCAGAAAACCGACTGGAACAGCTTACTCTTTTAACTCTTATTTTGCCCTTGAACATTGTTAACTTGAATTTTCGGTGTTGCTCACGAACAGAAGTTGTTGGTATTGGCCAAAACCTATCTTCAAGTAATAACAGCCGTCTTTAATATTTTATTCTATTTCTCGGCCAACAGCAAGTTTTTTGAGCACTGAGTTAGAATCAAGTCCGATCCTGCTGTATGCTGTTTTCAACCAAATCATCCTCTTCAGCACTTTACTTATATCGGCCAAAGCCTTTCCAGAATAATTAAGAGTCAGGCAAGAAACCTGTGCGCTCTTTTCATTTTGGAGGAACCCTTTAAGCTGATTGAGACTCAAAATGCACCGCTTACTTTAACGTTAACGTTAACGTTTGCAATGCCCTAGGCCTAACCCTATCCCTAGCTCTAACCCTATCCCTAGCTCTAACCCTAGCTCTAACCCTATCCCTAGCTCTAACGCTAGCTCTAACCCTAACCCTAGCTCTAACCCTAACTCTAACTCTAGCCCATATTTTAACCCTATCTCTAAACTTAATAACCCTAAATCTTTTGATTGCTGTTTTCAAGTCGGACAAAATCTATGCGTGCTGGCTTAAGGTTAACCAAGGCTACTGTGTGTTGTTTTTAAGTCAAGCAAGAATGTTGCGCACTGTTTTCCAGCTAAGGAAGCTTCTCGAGCAATATCAGTAAGCAAAACAGTGGTAATAAGCACTGCATTTAAGCATTTAAAAAAGTTGACCATTTCCAAGTAGGATGGGCATCTTGTGTGCTGTTTATGAGTGCTGTTCTCTTAATTCAGTTACGAGCATTTGGCGCTTACATGTAGTTTTCAATAAAAGAATACCTGTGGGCATTGCTTCATGAATGTTAATAAGGCAGACGCATACAAATGAGCGTAGCTGAATTGAAGGGCTGAGGGCATAACCAACCCAAATGACTTTTAGGGCTTTTTTCTTTTTTTTGGTCCAAATCAGCTGAATGTTTGCATGTGACCTTTGATTCAATAGAACAAAATTGCCCCATAATTTTTTTTGACCATTTTCCACTCTTTTTTAAGAAAAAGCGTATACAAAAAAAGGCCCCAAAAGTCATTTGGGTCGGTTATGCTCTCAGCCCTTCAATTAATAGAAAGCTTGCACTTGTAAATTAATAAAAATTAATGTTTAGCCAGCAAGGGATCAAGGTCAAATTTCCCCAAAAGGACAACTAAAAGTGAGACATTAAGCACAATAGTGGCATCCACTGCAATCCAAGAAAGAAGTTCTTTCCAAAAGTAGTAGTACTGTAGATAGTAGATGCTTTTATTTAAACAGGGTAATTCCTTCAGTAGTTATAAAGACAAATTACTGTTATCAACAGAAACACAAAATAAAATGAAACTTGATGACTTACAAGAATACAATAAATGCTCCTGGGATTCCTCCTCTGCATTGCAAAAGGCCCATAAAGGGGATTCCACCATTTCGAACCGATGAAGTTTTTTATTGGTGAAAATAATCAGGTTTAAAATTTTATATTGGAATTGTCTTAGTCTGGTATCTAACATAGTTTCAAAAGCTAAAGAATACAACTTTTTCCAATTGGAGATGTCAGGGTATTTGCTCAAATTTTTAGCTTTTGCAGTGGCAGGAGTTTGCTTCAAAGAGCAGAATTCATTGTCAGTACTCCAACTTAGGTATACAGTGCATGTGATGTATACTTGATTGTACATGAACTTTTGCATAAAAACTTCAAAAACACCATTTCCTTAATTAAAAATGCACAATTCAACTGTTGGTAGGAAACGACAAGGAACCAAAGAAACTTGAATATGACCGTTCAAGTGAACTGAGAGCAAACTATAAAGAGAACACTTTGACAGCTGCTGCGGATGTTTACAAATTCAGCAAAGCATCACAATTTTGCATAAATATTATCGAGAACATCTCAAAAGGCAGACTGGTCACATTTTTAACATTTCCTTTCAACTAATTTCGAATTTTAACATTACCGTGTATTCTTCTAAGAGATGACTGCATTACTTGTTCACTAAATCCAGCTTGAAAAATGAAGTGAACTAAACTGCAGTACAAGGTTGTGGCTTTTTCAGGCACAGTGAAGCAAGCAAACAAAGCATTGTCATTTTTTTTTATTTTTATCCCTTTGAAATCATCTCGATCTCTTCTCCTCTTCTACAGTACAGTGCAAGAAAATAATTACACTTGGTGAGTTAGTCAGCCTATGAAGCTACATGTAAGCAAAATAATTAATTATGACGTATAGCTATATGTCACAAGAGGTTTTTCTCCAGGTACTCTGGTTTTCCCCTCCTCATAACCAACATTTGATTTAATTTGATTTTTTTTTTGAGATTTGTAATAATATTAGTAGGCAAAGAGCCACTTATTACAAGTTACATGTATGATCATCATCATTATCATCATCATCATCATCATCATCATCATTGTTCATTTTTTTTTTGTTAATAAATTATCGGTTAATGGCTGCCACTTCTCTTTGAACAAATCAGGCTGAAATTGAATTTTCCTGTCCTTTACTAATCCAGCGGAACTGTTGGTTGACAAAGCAATGGAGTTGGATCATGTTGGAGGCACATTTGGAGGGAACATCAAACCTACACCTTTCCTCTGCTTGGTGTTGAAAATGTTACAAATTCAACCTGAAAAGGAGATTGTTGTAGAGTTTATCAAGAATGAGGATTACAAGTAAGGTTTCTGTGCTCATGTTTAATATTGTACAGTACATGTAGGTCAAAATGAAATTCAGTTCAAAATGATTTTAATCTAGGTTGACATGAAATAGACCTTTTTAGCTTGTAGATTCTGTTTTCCCAAATGAATGTAGACCATGTGATCTTCCCAAGGGGATTTGCCTTTTGTCTTTTCATAAATTATGCGTACATATGCACATGAATAAGGCGAGATTTCAAAGAAACCATTCTCAAGGGTAACATCACATGGTCTACAATGTACATTGGGAAAACAAAATCTACAAGCTAAAAAGGTCTGACTATTCCTTTGTCTTCTAACTCTAATTATTCATGAATCATGAATAATTAGGGTTAGATGACAAAGGAATTTCATGTCAACCTAGATTAAGGTGATTCCTCTCAATTGCATGGCGCATCCTTACTGCGCATAATTTATGGCGTCATTTGGCGCGCGTGCACATTAGAAACATGGTGCATTTGCCTTGATAATGAGCTTTGTCAGCCGAAATTTTCCCTTTGTCGTCGTGTTGCAAAGAAACGAGCACGGTGACCACCCTTTTTTGTTGGTGTTATTTACTCGTAATAAGCACACGAAAAACATATTTTAAGGAGAAAAAAAGTTTAATAGTGGAAGTTGGATTATTTCCATATAAATGACGTGAAACTCTGCATTTGGAGCCAGGGAGGAGTATGACATGATGACGCAGTGGGCCACTTTTCTTATATTATTTACAAGATCGGGCAATTTGAAATCGTTATACTGAAAGATTATAGCCCAGACACACAATTAGGCTCTGGGTTTCAATACTATTCATAGTTTTTGCTACATAATAACAATTTTTTTTCGGTTGTTCAAGTTTCGAACATTTCTCGCGCAACTCCGTAAAATCGCTCAGAAAAACAGGCATGCAGGGTGAAAAGAAGCATGGTGACCCCATCTTTTTATTGCATTTTTTCAATGTCCTATGCATGGATATCAATTATGCCAAGTTTGAAAAAAATCTTAATAATACTTACTTTTCAGGGGAATTACCTTAAAATCATTTTGACCTGAATTTCATTTTGACCAGGACAACATACAATGTAACTTTACAGTGTATTATATAAACACCAATGAAATAGCAGGTGAGCTTTTGCATGAAAACATGATATCTTCACACATGAAAATAAAATGCTATCTTCACTTGTGAAAAGATCACCGTTGCTATGGTTACATATAAATAACTCTTGTCTTCTCGTGTTGAAAAATATTTCACTCATTCACTGCACTCACTTGTGAAATATTTTTCTAACACTGGAAGAGAAATTCGATATCTCCGCGTGGCCACGTAATATCCTATATATATATGTAAGCTACCGGTAATTGTGGCATAGATCTATATACAAAACTTGAGTTAAATAGATAAAATTAATATATATTTATTGTCCCTTTTGGACAAGCATACTGTGGTCTTCTGGGTAGTTTGATTGGTCATCCAAAGAAATTTCTTTTCTCTTGGATAATGTTAATCAAAGGCTCCTCTGAGCCAGCTCATGGATGCATCTTGCTACACTAATTGCAATCTACACTTGACTACATGTACAATGTAGTAATGCAACCTCTTTCCCAGAGTCTATCTAATGATGTATTCTCACCTGCACGCAACCTCCCATCAGAGAGAGCATTGTGTGACACCCCGAAAGTTACAGCATGGTAACTGTTCTTTGCCCAATATTAAATTACTTTCAAAATAATTTTTATACTATAGCAGGCCTTCTGACAGGGTGCGGGAAAAAAATGAAAATTGTGCGCTTTTTTGGAGGCGAATTGTGCGGGACAAAAAGTTAATTGTGCGGGATTGCGCACTTTCGTATATCATTTTTTTGTGGAAGCAGAAAAAAATACGTAAATGTCTTATGCGTTCACTACTCTTTTTGTCGTAAATTTCGAGTACGATGTTTTGACTTAGTTGTAAATACAACATAAACTGATGTTCAGCCATTTCCTTATCATCTGACTTTTATCCAGGCTTGGCAGATCTTTACTTTTTCAACCTGTGGCGAAGTCTTGCACTCGAAGGCTGTTTTGAGTGTGTGTTGCTTTCCCGTAGCATTCTATCCTTTCCGGACGTGTGCAGCAGACTCCAAATGTTTGTCAATTTTGTGTTTCCTGGTGTGATCAATAACGATGTTACATGTCGAGCAGAAAAGAAAGCCGTCGTCTGCATGAAGCGTTCCCTTTGGATAATTTCTGACCCTGTCAGCTGGCGTTACGTTCACGGCCGTATGGTTGTCCTTTTTTGTCAAGAACTTTTCCATATGAAATTTTGCCGGCGATGCAACTGGCGGCAATTGCCAGCTACTTAAATATATATTTCGTCAGCTACGTACTCTTGACTAGAAAAACCTGAATCAATTTGAGTTCGCCAGTAAAAGCTACTGTCAATGGAAGCAGTGTTTTCTTATTTCACTACGATTTACGAAAATTATAATATCTGATAAACCGTCCGTCCTGTAAGTGCCAAGAAAGAAAGATTTATTTTCACTTTGCATGAGAAAGCCACATGGCCAGCCGCCTTATTTAACAACACCTGTGATTCGTTATTTGAAAACAATAGCTTGGCAACAAACCGCCAACGAAAAATTGAGTTAGAAGTAGACTAGTGCCCATTACAGCGCAGACTACGGTAAGAATGCCTTGTTGTTTGGGTAACGCAATCGACGAGTTGTTTTTGAAGGTAAATAGTCTGAAAATAGTCTAAAAATATTCTAGAAATCTTGATACTCAATAGAAATACCCGTTTTAATTAAAATTTCAGGTAAACATTTCCGTATTGTGTGGGATTTTGCGAATTTTCTCGGATTGTGCGGTATTGTGCGGGTTTGACCGAATTGTGCAGTTCCGCACCCACGCACACTGTCAGAAGGCCTGTTATAGTTACTGATCTTTTATTTTAGCCAAAGGATATAGACTTTCTGAACAAGATCGATGCTTTGGCGGCTAGATTTCAGAATACATGACTATTTTCATTTACATTTATATCATTGAATAACAATAGCCTCCGACTTGGAAAGCCATGTCAGACATTTCAGTAATCACAAGTGAATTGCGATCTCATCTTCGATAAATAAGAATTCAATACATGCGTGTCTCAGTTTAAGGAGTAAAATCGACCATAGTTTTCTTCCAAAGTTTACAAATGTGTTGCATGTCTAAATATGGGGTTTTTGGTAGAAAAGCTCTGCTGGTTACTTTGTTTAGGTTGATTCAATGTAGTGATTGTGGCATTGTATATTGTGTCAAACATATAAGATCCAGGGGTTTCAATAAAATTTGAAGTTGGCCGCAAGTTGGAGTAGAGTAGGGGACGGTATTAAAGAAAAAATAAAGAATTGTCGGCTTTTAAATTACTTCAATTTAGGGAAAAAGTAGCCAACGTCTCTGATCGAAGTAGCCAATGCTTTTTGTCGGAAATTGGTGCTCATTGAAACCACTCAGATCTAAGCATTAACCTGATATGCAACAACACGCAGTACTAATCATGCGACAGGGGATTCAATCCATTGCTGAATCTTCCAATCCTTATAATTTGCTCAAACGAATTAGTTGCTTTTGGTCCTTGTCTGAAGTGCCTGAGGATAGGAAATGTCTTATTTCCTTGCTTATGGTCGCAAAAAAATTATTTCCAAACACTCAGTGGCCATAGCATGCCTAGTTTTGTTATATAAATGTATGCTTTTAGTGTTGTTTTCTCTGTGTTCTCTTGTCTTGAACTCCAACCGTGTCCTTCAGTGCTAGTGGCATTGAAATAACTTGTTTTGATTATTGAGACATTCATTCCTCCCTGCTGCATTCTTCTTCGGGTGACAAGAAAAATCGTCAATAGGAAAAGCAATTTCATCATCGCTTTTAAGATATTAGCGTGCAATTTTCATCGATTTCCATCTTCAGTTCTCGCAGCTTGTGTACTTAATCGTATTAGCTTTCCACTTTTCAACTCCACAAAGGTATATTTAGTCAGGGAGCAAATGTCATAATTTAAGGTCCCGTGGGGAATTTATGTTGAAAGCAAGCCACTAGTCTAGAAATGTTCATTAGGACCTAGTAGACATGAAAAGTTTTGGTATCAACTTTGCAACTTGTTAAGACAGGATTTATGAGGGAATGGAAATAAGGCTGCAATAGAAAATCCTTTATATCTTCCATAAACATAAACCTTTACTTACCAAACTTGCCCACAAGATATAATTCACTGCTCTTAAGAGTAAGTGCACAGGAAAATCGAGCAAAAGGCGGCCACAGTCGAAAACCTAACCTACCCTCATTTTAAGTCTATAGAGAGGTACTGACGAGTTTACAAACCTCCTGGGGTTTATTTTCCGAAATACGGTCGATTTTTGGAATTATTTGAGATTTTTGATTTCGCCCGTCTGACGCCTGAAATTAGCCGCCTCACAAGGGAAAATAGACCGGCCGAAATAACTGCTTCGCGTAACCAAACATGTCAACCTATCGGCAATCTAACACTTAATTTCTATAAAATGGACATCTAGGATCCTATTTACGACAGATTTCCGATTCTGAAGTGTAAAATCAACGCTTGTTAACCGCTTTCTAAATGGCCAGTTGACAAGAGCTCACGAATGCGAAAGTTTATAGGCAAAACTGAAACCGAGCTCCTGGTTATGGGAATTCTCCGAATTGCCCCAAATTTTAGTTTTGAAGTCTTGAGATATAGTGTTTTAACGTACATTAAAATTTTGTTTGGGTTTTTTAGCGAGCGCTTCAGAATAAGTCGATCAGTTTGAAGAAATTTTGCGCTAAGTGACCTCAAGTCGACCTCAGAGTGTTTGTTTACATTGACTAGTCGCATCGGTTACATTGGAATGAGCGCTCCATATTAACTAATATTCTCATTCCATATTTCATTTGAGAATGAATTTGACTTACCATTGTATAATAGCGTCGAATAGTAGCGTGGGTTGTCTTGAAGCGGCAGAATGAAGCCGATAGAGGCTGCAATCGGGTTCAGTTGTTGTCCAAACTATTGTAGATCTGATATAAAACTTTCAGAAACTCCTTCGTCGAATTTGCCTAGTATTATATCTGATCGTAAGAAACGCTGCAGTTCATCAACCATATGCCTGGGTAAGTTGTTGAGACATCTGTGACACATTTAGATCTGTTTTAGTGTTGGAACTGGAGCTGATAAGAGCTCATTGTGGAGCTGATTAGACCCGAACTTGTGTAGGGCGTTATTGTCGATTGCGTGACACCCCTCAGGCGAAATCCTTGGCACTTTCGAAAACCCGGTCGTTCCCTTAGTAAATCAAATGGAACGGAATTTGTTCAAAACATATAAGGAATACCTTGGTATTCCTCTTTCTTGTGTTTGTCGGAATGGTCCTAAAATCCTGTAACATCTGCGGCGTTCCACTAGTTCCATGCTCCTTGACTTCCGACGTGCGACTTAGTGTTGTTTTTGTTAGTGTTGTTTTTGTTAGTACCTAGTTTCTTAAAGAGTACACCCTCAGTGTGAAAAGAATACTCTAGTCCAGTTCTATTTTGATTGAGGAAAATTTTTCCGTTCCTTAAGACAGAAAATTCTCCCCAGTTTTTCCATTCAAATGAAAAGCACTTCTTGAGTCTCTGAAAATCCCCACCCCAGCCTCCCATCGCTTTTCCAATGGTCTATCCCTAAAAATAAAGTAGCCTTAAATAAAATACCCAAGGGATAAATTCACGCAACAATGGCCCTTTGAAAAAGCGTCTCATTTTCATATCAACACAACGTGTACCAGCATCCTTATTATGATGTTGCTTCCCCAAAATTCTCGCAAAGAAACAATCCTAATAACTATTCGTTTCTTCATTATTTATGTTAGTCCTGGGGTTGAGAACAGCCTCTCGGGTGCAGTCGATTGGCAAATTTGGATTCAGATCTTAAAATCTGGCTATTTCGGATTTCACTGCAGTTGAACACAAAATCCGAAAACGGATTTCACGATGGATTTTGATGATTGAAATCCATGCCGGGGAAAGATTCCTATTAACAAAATCCGCTGCGAAATCCGTTTTCGGATTTTGTGTTCGATTGGAAATTCGGATCCAGATTCCCAATCGACTCGGCACTCCTACTTAGCAGAATTCCAGGTTGAGCAAATAGTGTTTGCGGGTCTTTGCCAAAGACGTGAATCGACCAATCTTCACGGTCAGGGTTTTGCACTAGAGTGCGGAAATCATGTTTTTACTCTATGGAAGGTGAAACGTGTTCATTTCAAGAGATCGTTGGCGGGCAATGTGGTTTCAGTAGCAAGGATAATGTCTGTCAAAGTCTTGCATGCCATTGCTCAACTGCAGCCGTACTATAGATAAGCATGAGTACTATAGATAAGTTGAGCTTATTCTCGCAAGAGCGCATCACTTTTCACGCCCGCAAAACATTGATCAACTCAAGATATGTCCTCGCCATCGGGAGACCGCTTGGTCTTGGCTGTAAACGCAACGTTCGTTAAACCTGCAGGCAGCAAGTTTTTGAGTGGGGAGGGGGGGGGGTGGGGGCTAAATAAGAACGCGTGGATGAAATTTGGGGAAGGGGGGCATAAATAGCCTCCTTCGCCGACGTCTTTGGGCTCGTCACGCGTTCCTTGCCCACTAACGTCTGCTGAACTGAACTGCCACTTCTGTTCGCGGTGGTTAGCCAATCATAGTTCGTTTTCCAATTTTTTGAAAGTAGGACTTCGACCCCGGGATTATTTTCACAGACGAAGCACGTGAATCGGGTGTCGATTTCCATTCTTCCGCAGCTCGTTATTGGTTAGTTTAAAACCAAGGCTAACCGCCGGCGAACGGAAGTGGCAGTTCAGTTCAGCAGACGTTCGTGGGCAAGGAACGCGTGACGAGCTCAAAGACATCTGCGAAGGAGGCTAGGGCATAAAGTGACGGAGAATGCTTTCATACCGATAAAACTATTAATTTTTTTCTACATCTTCAGGGATGTTGCTATCGGGTCTCAAAATTCACCATCACTAAATTGAAATATCATAGACTGTTATACTGCTGATAATAACCTGTAATTACCTGTAATTACGATTTTGCTTGAGCTGCCTTGAACTCAACGCTGTATAATTCACCCTCCGAGATCTGCATATCTTCATATCATTCAAAAGCCGAGTTCAATAATTGTTTAATTATTCATTCAAAATATTTAATTTAACAAAACGGTAACTGACAATAATTAAGTGAATGATATTAGAGTTACTGCACAGCATTACTTGAAAAGTGCCAAATTTACGCTTTCTGTTTGTGTTGCAGTCGGTAAATTCGTTTGCAATGTCAATGGTGGAAAGCCTGTCAGTTCTTTCTTTGTGTGTGTTTGAAACTGTCAGGTTACTAAATCGTTCCTGGTTCATCCTTGAACGGAGCCATGTTTTTAGCCTCCGAGCAATCGAAAAGGATCTTTCACCGGCTTCACCGGTTGCTGGATTTATGAGAATGAGCTCACATAACGTGATAACTTCTTTTATTACATTCATTTTGAAATCACTGGTGATCCTTGCAATCTGACTGGATCTCAACAGTGCAATTTATTCCCAAATCGCACCATTTTTTACTCTAAATCGCATCCTTTCTGTAACCGATCAAAATGAAAGTGAAATAATACTAACCTATCAAATTTCATGGATAAGCAAATATTAATATTGACAAAAAAACTGTGATTTCGAAATGGCTGTAATAAAGTGGTAATTGAACTTCGTGTCATGCAATTTTGGTCTGAAATCATACTTGTGATTTCAAATGGAACTCACGCTGCGCGCTTGTTCGATTTTGAATCACGCGTATGATTTCAGACCAAATTGCACGCCACTCAGTTCAATTACCATTATTTATCATTTCCCGTTCTGGGTTGGGAAACTCTTTAATTTTTACTATGATGTCGTCAAAATGCGAATAATCACCATCCTTCAGCAGGTTTGTAAAATTTCCATCTGGGCAGTTAACATTGAAATATTAACATCATCGTTACACAGTTTTTCCATAAACTTTAGCTCTTTGGATTTGTCTTGGCAATTGAGAGTCTTAATTAAGAGAGACTCAATCTTCGCATACGTATCAAAGCTTGGCTGGTCAAAACGCTTGTCAATAGCGTTCATCATAAAGTCAAAAGCTTCAAACTATATTCGCCTGTAATAGTCTGTCTTGTGCGGTCACAGGATATGTTGGCTCTCCAGTGCCAATTTCAATTCTTCTCGGCGCGCGAGTTCTCCTTGGTAACATTGGTCCTGTCATGGAGGGAAAGCTTTTACTTTTCAGTAAAACTACATCATAAAAATTAATGATCTGAAGCTCGTATTTCATAATTGTAACGACTAATACTTGTTTCTGTCTATTTATCTGCGTGTTTGTCTTTGCCAGTAACTCTGGTCACTTTCGAATAAACGATTTTTTGCTATTCTTGGCTCCATTATTTTTGTTAAAATATTTTTTTTATTAATGTATTTTTAGTTTTGCAAAAAAGTGGGTGGAGGGGGGGGGGGGCTAAGGCTCCTCCAGCCCCTCCCTCTGTGCGGTCCCTGATTTAGCGTCCTCTCTTTACGCGCGCCAAATGCATGGTGTAAAACAATGCTAAGCCAAAAATGTTTTAAAAACTTTCTTTAACAAGAGTTAGTTTGATTTGAATTCGCTTCGGTAGTTCCGGTGGTTCCATTCGTTCTTTTCCGACAGTTTTGGTTGTTTCGCCGGTTTAAGTGGTTTCGTTCCGGTGGTTCCGGTTGTTTCGGTGGTTCCGTTCCGGTGGTTTTGTTCCGGTGTTCCTGGTTTTAGCACATGCCGATTTTTAGAGCTAAATCCAAACAGCTGCCACTCGATTGCACCTGAGGGACTGTTTCTCGACCCGGACTAACATAAATAATTCGTTTAACCTACCGAAAAATAAAGAATCGAATAGTTATATTAATGTGTTTTCTTTGAGGAATTTTGCGGACGAAACACCATGATGGAGATGCTGGCACACATTTTGTTCAGATATGCAGCCGAGACGCTTCACGGCTATTGTTACGTGAATATACCCCTTGATTATTATTTTTTAGATATTTTATCTTTAAAGATGGACCATTAGAAAAGTGATTTGGGGGTGGGGGGATTTTCGGAGACAAGATTTATCCCGTAGGGTGTTTCAAAATCTGTCACGCAATCGACAATAACGCCCTGCATCAGTCGGGTCTTACCAGCGCTAGAGTGAGCTCTTATCAGCTCCAGTTCCAACACTAAAACAGATCTAAGTGTGTCATAGATGTCTCAACAACTTACCCAGGCATTTGGTTGATGAGCTGCAGCGTTTCTTACATTCACATATAATTATAGGCAAATTTGACAAAGGAATTTCTGAAAATTTTACATCAAATCTAGTTTGGACAACAACTCGGCTTCATTCTGCCGCTTCAAGACAATCATGGCACCTATTCGACTCCATTATATAGTGGTAAGTCAAATTCATTATCAAATGAAATATGGAATGAGAATATTAGTTAATATGGAGCGCTCATTCCAATGTAACCGATGCGACTAGTCAATGTAAACAAACACTCTGAGGTCAATTTGAGGTCACTTAGTGCAAAATTTCTTCAAATTGATCGACTTATTCTGAAGCGCTCGCTAAAAAACCCAAACAGAATTTTAATGTACGTTAAAACACTATATCTCGAGACTTCAAAACTAAAATTTGGGGCAATTCGGAGAATTCCCATAACCAGGAGCTCGGTTTCAGTTTTGCCTATAAACTTTCGCATTCGTGAGCTCTTGTCAACTGGCCATTTAGAAAGCGGTTAACAAGCGTTGATTTTACACTTCAGAATCGGAAATCTGTCGTAAATAGGATCCTAGATGTCCATTTCATAGAAATTAAGTGTTAGATTGCCGATAGGTTGACATGTTTGGTTACACGAAACAGTTATTTCGGCCGGTCTATTTTCCCTTGTGAGGCGGCTAATTTCAGGCGTCAGCCGGGTGAAATCAAAAATCTCAAATAATTCCAAATATCGGCCGTATTTCGGAAAATAAACCCCAGGAGGTTTGTAAACTCGTCAGTACCTCTCTATAGACTTAAAATGAGGGTAGGTTAGGTTTTCAACTGTGGCCACGAATTTTCCGTTTTGCTCGATTTTCCTGTGCATTCTCTCTTAATTGATTTTTGGTAAATTTTTATTTAATTGGTGGTCACGTGACCTTGTATCATGGAAGCGAGGTTAGAATATAAAACTCCTTATAATTTTCATGTACAAGAACCGTTCATTACCAAACAAGACTACATTATGGCATTCGAGACTCTAAGTTGTTTTAAGTAGAACTTCCCCAAGTCAAATAAATTTCTGGAATAAGCTAGAGTAAAACAAGTCTGTGATTGCTGCAAAATTGGAGATTTAAGGGCCCATTGAAGTATCGTGTTGCTACGGTACACAGTTGCTACCCAAGTGCAATTTCACTTCCAGTCAGCCAAAATTTTTTCACGCACTTTTTTTGGCGCGGGCCCGTCGCCAATTCAAGTCCTCGGTAACTTTATTTTACCTCATTGCAACAAACACAAGAAAAACTTTTTGTTTAGATTTTTATTGATTAATTTTCTGCTTTGCGTTTACAACATGTGAGTCGAGCCTATAGTTTTAAAACTTGAGTGTTCTGCTTAAAAATGTTATCCATGTACAGATGTAAGCAGAAAGCAGCAGCGATGGCTGCATGTCGATGGGGAAATCTCAAAAAGGTGACAGTAAAAGATTTCCAGTTTCAGGTTGGGAATCGAAATCTCAAAGATGTGGAGACACACTGTTAACAGTAATTTAAGCAATCTACAACACTGTGACTGTGAAAAAGAAACTGAATTTGAATTTTGTTCAGTAAAACAAAACAGAGTTGAAGAGTTCGGGTTCGAGTGTAGTCGCTGTGACTGGCCAAAAATGCTTAGGCACCTGGCCGATGAAAATTCACTCGCCACTTCCGGTGCCACAAGTAGTTGCTGGATTTTAAAACAATTCGAAAGAACATCGTATTTTCTTGGAATTCAAGCATGGGTTTTGGGACAAAATGAAAAACAAAAAAATTATGCTCAAAAGAGTGGTCAAAGAAGCACATTTTCCATTCTAATTTTTTTAGTTTTCATCATAAACCAAAATGCACGCTTAAATTTCTTCAAAACGGCTTTTGAATTGTTATTGTACAGAAAGTGTGGAAAAAAGGTTTAAGGGGGGACTAACTTAACTACAAATTGAGCTAACATTCTTGCTATGGAAAGTTCCCAACCCTCATATCTTGGAAACCCTAACTTGCACAGGCAAGCTGGCTGGCTATGTTTTTACAATCAAAAAGGTTTACAAGATTTTCGAGCCACAACCATATTTGGTAAGTCATGTGACCAGAAAGAAAAAGGCCTAAAATGCGAGTGGCGTACACTTCTGGATATCGAAAATGGTGCCAATGGTTAACGATCGCCAAGGTGCAAAACTCTACGTATCGATTTTTGGAAATTCGCGTTTTTGTGAGATTTATGACATCATAACCATGCAAATTCATACCATTTCTTCATTATCTTTGCAGTTATGTTCGTTAACAACAATTACATGTACTTACGTAGGCTTGTAAAGAAGGCTGGAATATCTCCGATTGGCAAAAAAAAATCGGAACTGCACATAATTTTCTACAAGTTTTAGGGATTTTTCTCTCTAAGGCGCAGTTGGAGCCTGGGGCAGTTATGCATGTGCAATAGCAATTTATAAATTTTACATGTTGATTTCTTCACACGTTTCACCAATATAGTCAGTGGCAAAAACACCAAAAAAACGTGTTTTACAAATACAATCCGTAAAAATCCCATGGCAACAACACTAAGTCTGTAGTTAAGTTAGTCCCCCCTTAAGCCATTCAGTTAACCCATTGGCACCCGTGCCGGCCAAAACCGGCCGTAAAAAAACTCCCATGCTTCAAAACATTGCAACTTTCTCAATCGCACGAATATTGCCTTAACTGTTAGTTGTGAGCACGAAATGGAATGCCCTTTAAATTTGGATATCCAATAACTGCAAGAAACGTAACGATTTTTACCAAATATGGCCTTTTGAGTTTGGACAAGAACGAAACTGACCGTTTTTAACGTCAAAGAGAAACGACAAAAATGCCCCTTTTTGCCTTCATGTTTTTTAAGGAAATCATCGCCGAAAAACCAAACTTCAACCATCATAACAAAATTCAGTCCTTTTTCTAGCTTAGAAATGACTTTTTTTGTTCATATTCTCCTCCCGAGCATAGATACAGCCTTTTGTTCCAGTGCATTCGGGCCTTTCCGCCATTTTCAACGTCTAGACCACATTGCATGCTGGGAAATGACGAGAATTTTTGACAGCACCCGTTCCTTCTCCCAATTCTTTCACATATAAACTAAGTCTACAGCCACTCCGACCTACTGCCAAAAATTCCTGCTCGTGGTCATCTTCAGTACTCAGAAATTGCAAAATATGTGGCGGTAGGTCGAGAAATTCATCAATAGTCGAGTCCCAAAGGTACTAAGTGTTCAACCAGCCAAATTCCCAGTTCGTCGAGTAACAAGCCAAATTCAACAACAAAGTACATCACCTTGCTCGATTCTTTGAGAAAGTGGACTCTTAGCTACCGTCACGCTTAATGATGCTCATCAGGCAGCCGCTAAAGATGAAAAATGGCTGTAAATTTAGCAGAAATCGCAAGCAAACTGAACTTGGGCCATTGTTGTCGCTTCACAGATAAAAAATAGCCACGTCAAAATGATGTTTTCAGAAACCTTGAGCCTCCAGTGGCTTAGGACAGCACCACTTTTCCCTGGTAGTTCAAATAATAATATAAATATAATAATTCATCTATGGGATGAATAACAGATAGCTAATGTTTTAGACCATTTAACAAAAGGTCGTTAGTGAGCATTTTCCCAAAGAAGGTCACATTTTATTCTCAAACTGAAAAGTAAGAAACACCTTATAGAGCATAGACAGTAACACCGCAGGGAAGAACTGATCAGTATTTGGTCACACTGTTGCATTTTATCCATGGACTCAAAAGTTGAACCATCATCCAATGATCATTACCACTGACAGGAAAGTATGTGTGTCCGTGTCACTGAAATGTCCCTGTAAACCACAGCCATTATGCTGCATTACAGTATTTGAAATTGCGAGACTTTCCAAGTTAATTCACTCTCTAATCGCCAAGTCCAACCAGGTCTCTGTTAAGTCTGAGGCGGATAAAGTTAATAACATTTGGATGGCACAATGTATGTATTTCACTAGCTACCAGCTCTAAGTTATACAGTACATCTGAGGCCCTGCATCTACATTACAAAGCACCTGTACATGGTAGATGTGCACTCAGGTAAAGAAAACGTAAGTTGTCATAAAGTTTAAATAAAATCTTTACTTTTGTTCTTGTTGTGATAAAGAAATGGAGCTCTCCCACATGGATGAGTTTATCGATGAACTTCTCAAAGAAGAAAGAGCCTGTGATGTCATATTGCCTCGTATTCAGGTGAGGTGTTAAAAGACCATTCAACTGTTATGAATTTGTGAAGAGGGTAGAGACTTCAAGCAGAGATTTGTGTCGCTTTCCACCTGCTTTGATTAGGCTTCTCTACAGTGTACTTATAAGTGGACGGAATTTAACAAGAAATTGTAAATACTTGTTGCTTGTCAATAAATGTTGTTTTTGTTATTATTTGTTAAAAGAAAAGAATTGCAAAAAGTAGCCAGAGTTCCTTGTACATACAAGTCGCAAAAAAAAAACATTTCATTGGCTAACAGGTTGCTACAACAACAAATGGACATAACTCCACTTGGTTTGGGTGGCCAAATGGTGAAAACCCAACATCAACTTGCATGCAAATTTGATCTGGACCAAAATTAGTGCAAGTCATCACCAGTCAACACAAGCGCACTCAAGCCTTGGTCAAACAGAGTTGCAATTTGACCCAAGTTTTCAACTTGCGGCTACTTGCGAGTCTGTTTGGCCAGGGCTGTAAATCAACTCAAATCTTATTGTTTACAGTGCAATTGTTCCAGCATTATTGTCATTTTAAGTAGTTTTAAAAGCCACCCAGTTGTGGTAATGTAAATAGTCATTCAGTTGGCTTGTCAACATGAGTGTGGTATGCCTGTTGTCCAGGGCAGTAACACTTTTAGCACTTCTTTTATAACTTATGATATCCTGAAGCACTGGAGTTTCAAGAACAGTCATTCAACTGCAGTCAGAGTATGCTATTGGCAATTTGTCAGACACCCCCCCCCCCTCCTACACACACACAGCCCTCCCACCAACTACCCCCAAAGTGTACATCTTTGCAATTTTTTTAGAGTGGATCACAAGTGCTGGAACTTGGCAAAAGAACCATCCTCTAGGGATACTTTTGGATTGAAGCAACCTTTAATTTTTAGTTACTTTTTGGAAGCAACAGCAGTTTACTTTCCATGACCAGTTTGTTTTATTAATCATTTGAAAATCTGAAGAAATTTAAAATATCCCTACTAAAGTGCCAGGGGTAAAATTACAGTGGCATATCATCACGTGTGTCGTGAACAAGATGGCGGTTTGGTCGAGTCTTACAAGCTCTCTGACAATCTACGTTATAATGTGTTTATTCCTCGCTCATGTGTTGAAGTTTTACCCTCAACCGAAGCAATATAGTAACCTGCAAACTCTAATGGTTACAAAAGACGCAAGTGGAATGAAATTTAACGTCTATCCAGCAAGAACAACTTCGAGATCTCTCACATCCAGCATGGTCGACATGACGAAAACCCGAAAGCTGATACACATAATTCGCCTTCTGAATACGGCCTTGATTGCAAATGTCATTCTATTGTCGAATGATGTACAATTAAATCCTGGCCCTCAGGAAATGAAAGGTTTGCGTTTCTCCCATTTGAATATCTGTAGCCTGAGAAACAAGGTTGATGAATTGTGACTATTTTGTGACATGCACAAACCTCACGTCTTGTCAGTAAATGAAACGTGGCTGGATGAGACGTTTTTGGACGAAGAAGTTTGGCTCCCAGGTTTCAATCTGCGGAGGAAGGATAGAGATTGCTATGGCGGTGGTTTAGCAGTTTAAATTGCTGAACATCTGAGCTTTAAGCGACTGGACTATATAAACTCCGAAATAATGGGCACAATGGAACTGGAAATGATTTGCTTCGAACTGTCTCAACCAAAATCAAAGAAGCTCTGGGTTGGTTCCATTTACAGACCACCGAACTCCAGTATTTCATCTTTTAATTCAACCTTAGAGGAAACTCTAAACAACTTTAAACTTATGGGTACAGAAATTATACTCATGGGTGACTTTAATGTCGATTTCACTAAAACAACATCAGAAACTAAAAATCTTCAGCGGATAACCAAGTCTTTCAGCCTAAAACAGTTAATCAAGGGTTTTACAAGAATAACTCAGCATTCAAGGACCTTAATCGATTTGTTTTTCACTTCAAGACCAGAGCTCTATTCTACTGGAGTTTACCAGTTGGTTTTTCTGACCACAGTGCTATATTTGGGGTAAGAAAGCTACACACGATGAAGCGACCTCCACCAAAAATTATTGAAACCAGAAATTATAAACACTACAACCCGACATTGTTCCGTGAAGAGTTGGGACATATCCCATGGGAAATTATCAAACTTCAAGAGACGATAGATGAATGCTGGCACACTTTCAAAGATCTATTCTTAACAGCTGCAGACAAACATGCACCTATTGTTACGCGTCGAGTACGTGGATATTCGGTACCGTGGCTAACTAGCGACCTAAAACAACTTATGCATGAACGCGATTATCACCACAAGAAGGCTCTTAGTACGAACAAAGAACTGCATTGGAGCAATTATAAGCAATTACATAACACAATCAACACTAGAATGCGTAAAGAAAAAAACAATTATTATTCTAATCAACTGGCCGAAGAGAAAGATTCTGAAGAAATGTGGCGAACTTTGCATAAACTCGTTCCAAAAAAGACCAAAAGAGTGCCACCAAGTGGTGATGGACTAACGGCCTCATGCTTGAATGGCTTTTTTACATCTATTGCAGATACTCTTTCAAGCCATTTTGACAGTTCTACTTTACCGAAAGTTTTAACACCTAAAGTCAATCATGACTTTGTCTTAGAAGAGGTGTCCTCTAGTTTTGTTCGAAAAGACATGCTCCAAATGAAGTCAACGAAAGCCACGGGTCTTGATGGAATCCCTGCTCGATTGCTCAAAGATGCAGCTCCTGAAGTATCTGAATCCATTACTTATATCATTAATCTGACAATTTCTACAAGTACAATTCCATCTGAATGGAAAACAGCGAAGGTTACTCCAATATACAATTCTGGACATAAGAGCGATCCAAACAACTATCGCCCGATTTCAGTCCTTCCCTTGATTTCCAAAGTAATGGAACGAGCAATTCAATCACAGCATGTAGCATTTCTTATCAAACACAATCTTCTATTGATTAATCAGTCAGGATTCTGGAAGAAGCATTCTACCGAAACTGCCGCTGTGTACTTTGTAGATCATATTTTAGAACAAATGGACAGACAGATGATGACTGGGTCTATTTTCATAGATCTGAGAAAAGCATTCGACCTTGTTGACCACCAGTGCTTACTTCATAAATTAGAACATTACGGAATTAGGGAGAAAAGCCTGAATGGTTTGAAAACTATCTGACTACCCGATTTCAGAGGGTCAAACACACTCAAGACATATCATCCAATTTAGCAATTGGTCATGGGGTTCCTCAAGGATCCATACTGGGCCCAATACTGTTTGTGATTTACATTAATGATCTTCCACAATGTCTAATGAAATCGTCAATAAGCATGTATGCTGACAACACAGTCATTTATTTCTCTGCCACTAGTCCAGGTCTTATTGAGCAGGTTCTTCAAAATGATCTGAATTATGTTGAGCAGTGGTTACAAGAGAACAAGCTTGTACTTAATCAGAGTAAGACAAAGTGGATGCTATTCGGAACTAGACAAAAATTAGAACACTCCTCAGACCTTGCAATACAATCTCATGGGCAAAACATTGAAAGAGTATCAAGCTTTTGTTACTTAGGGGTTACGTTGGATGAGCACCTCTCATGGAACAAGCACATTGAAATAATTTGTCATAAAGTAAGCAAGCGCCTAGGACTACTGTCCCGTATACGACCCTACCTTACTCAAAAAGCTGCTAAATGTGTATACAACTGTCTTATACAACCAATTTTTAACTATACAGACACGGTATGGGGTGGGTTGTCAATTGGTTACGGTAAAAACCTACAGCGTCTACAGAAAAGAGCAGCACGTATAGTACATGGGGGGCCCAAGGCCGAAGAAGCGTTTCAGATGTTAGGGTGGATAAACCTAGAAACACAGAGAATCATGCACAAGTGTATTTTAGTTTATAAATGTTTAAATAATCTAGCTCCCCCCTATTTTTGTGATTATTTCATAAGAAATAATTGTATTCACAGTTATAACACAGAAACAGAAACAATCTTCACTTACCCGCACCTAAATTAAGTCTAGGAAAGAACACTTTTAGGTATTCAGGTTCGATTCTTTTTAATAAATTACCTAGAACATTGAAAGGAGCTACATCACTCTCCAATTTTAAGAATTTTCTTAAACAACATTTTACTAGATGAGATATTGTATATTTTATTAGCTTTTCTATTCTAAATGATTGTTATCTTTTATCCTGTATTAGTTTTTAGCTAGTGGTAGTTTTTATTATTTATCATGTAGTAGTCATTAATTACGCAGGGCTCCTATTGATACCAGCCTGGTGCTGAAAGGGCTACCCTGCCTAAATAAAGATGACTTGACTTGATCTTCATATTATTTCAATACACCATTTTGCCAGTGATCAGTTGCTGGTGAATTGTGGGTGTATCCAGTCCTTTGTGGGGGCAAACAGTCAAAACTACAATTTGAAATTACATCCTAAAATGGCTGTTTGCCCCACAAAGGACTGGACCTACCCACACTTCACCAGGAACTGATCATTAGCAAAATGGTGTATCAGTTAATAGTCTGTATTTCTCTGTTGTGTTAATGTTTGCATTGAGACTACCAAGTTCTTTTTTCTTTTCTAATTCCAGAAGCGACATGTGCTTGAAAACACCAATCAACTTGAACCAAGGGTAAGAAATGGTTGTGCATGGAGCAGTGCAACCTGTTAGTTTCTTCTTTAAGGTGGGGCTGTCACTAATTTTTTTATGTAGGCAGAGATGTGCAAAAGGTAGCTGGGGATTCCAGCTGTTGTCATGTGGTCAATAATTATGCTGTTTTTCTATGAAAGTAGCCAAGTAGCTAGTCCAGAATTATTATCAGAATTTTCCCAGGGCCCTGGCCCCCTAATGACAGGCCTGTTAGGAAAAGCAATCTTGGTTTGTACTGGCAGGCAATTATTTTGGGATTTCAGTTCGCCATGTAAGGAACAATTTATTGGAGCTGCTGTAGACCATGTTTAAAGTTGTTGTGCAGTGGCCTTTCTTTACTGAACACCTGAAATAAGAGTGATGTTTGCTAAAATCATGTTTTCTGTATTGTATTATTTTGCTTCCTTTATTAATTACCAAGAGATCTAGAAGAATAACTACAGTGTATACTACAGTAGCAAGCTGCAAAGGATTGGGTATTTTTAATGAAAAATGACAGCACAGCAGTTCAATAGATACATGTACCTAATTAAGTTTGCTGATGGACTGATTGCTGATTTTGTTATCATAGCGGAGCCTTCTTGAGGATGATTTAGAAGACATGGAATCAGAGTCAGATGAGGAAGAGGATAGACAGGTACTAATTATTATTGGTTTACACCACATAACTGAGTCATAACTGAGGGGTTGTTTGTCTGTGCGAGGCAGAGGGGGGTGGTGGTGACCCACAAGAAAAGGGTTCTAAAAATTGTGCTTTTTTGCTCCTCAGTCAGTCTTGCTTCCATTAAGGGTGTGGTCACGCAAGGGGTAGGGTTATACCATCCTCTTGCTAGGGTAAGCCCTCCCAGCTAGGTCAACTTTTTGCTTATTCAGTGTTCGAGGTACATAATTATAAGGTTGCCCTTTTTCTCAACTGCCCTCAAAACGTGAAATAACTGTGGACCTGTATGAACCAGGGGAATGAAGAGCCTACTTGTATATTAGCTTGTGTGACTGTCAAGAGAAATCATCAACGAAGCTATAAAGTTTTGTTTGATCAGTGACCTGCGGACAGCTTAAAAGCATTCCTCATGCTGAAGTCAGCATTAAGTCAAGGAAGCAGAGCAGTTGAAGTGATCCGTGGTCTTTACTTCTCAACAACTGTGAACAGAAACTGTTGATAGTATGGCTATCATGAGGAATTCATGAGCCGTGAATTAATAATAATAATAATAATAATTTAGAACTTATATAGCGTATTTTTCATGTGTATATGATCAAATGCGCTTTACAAGTAGGTGAAATCGAAATTTGGAAATGTTGGTTTTTGTGGAGAGGGGAAAATCGGAGAACCCGGAGAAAAACTTCTTGGAGCAGAGAAGAGAACCAACAACAAACGCAACCCACATATGACGTCTAGTCCGGGAATCTCACCACTGTGCCATCACTGCTTCCCCCAATTTTGAAAACCATAAGAATTTTTTAACGTTATAGCAATTCCTTATGTTTGTAACAGCTCGAGAGGTTCTTCAGGTCTTTTGTTGTAAAGAAGCTTAAGGACTGTTTATCATTTGTCTATTTTTGTGTAGTCTCCGCGTCGCCGCAGCAGAAGTCGCAGTCATTCACCGAAACGTGGGCACCGTGATCACGAGAAATCACGAAAACGCAGCCGATCACCCGGACATCACAGGTAGATAATAAGCTCTTGATTGTGTTCTAATATTTAGTTGTGTGTTTAGACAGTCAATGAATCAGTCAGTCAGTCAGTCAGTCAATCAGTCAGTAACAGACCGTCTGTAGGTCTGTCAGCCAGTCAGTCAGTCATTCAGTCAGTCAGTCATGCGGTCAGCCTGTCTGCCATTCAGTCACTCAGTCGGTCAGTTGTTTCTTCAATCCTGCCACAGACATACAGTCAGCCATCCTGCCGGTCAGTTCTTCAGTCAGTCCGTCAGTCAGTTACAGTGTAGTCAGTCAGTCCATCAGTCAGTCAGTCAGTCAGTCAGTAGGCCTGCTTCCCAGTCAGTTAGTCGGTCACTCAGTCGTTCAGTCGGTCAGTTTGTTCGTCCAACCTGCCTCGCCTTTAATATTTAGTATTCGTGTATATTCCTTCCTTTAGGATCTCCCTCCCTCCCTTCCTTCCTTCCTTTCTCCCTCCTTCCCCCCCCCCCTTCCCTTCATTCATTCATTCATTCATTCATTCATTCATTCATTCATTCATTCATTCATTCATTCATTCATTCATTCACGTACCGTTGTAGTGTCTTGCCCGTGCAAACCAAACGGCTACGCAGCATAGTAGATATGCATCGCGCATGTCGATGTAAAACAGAGGGATGGCAGGTGAAATAAGCGTTTGTTCAGTTATTTACACGTTTTGTTTTACTTCCTGACAGACGCAGTCGGTCCAGATCTCCCCGTCGTCGACGGCGCAGGTACATTTGCATTCTTGCAAGGGCGATCTTTTAAAGGGCAGTATCATGGTAATTATCCCGTATTTTGGCCAAAAAAACTACGAAATCAATTTTCATTGTTTTTGTCACTCATGTATTGCTTTTAAGTCCCCAGTGAGACGAAATGGAGTAAATTTTAAAACTGAAACATGAGGCGCAACAAATTACAAGTTGGTAGCCATTTCCAGCCACATCCCACAAGCTTTACGTTTTCATTGCTTGTTTTATTGATATGTGGGTACTTGAGCCTGAGCATTAGCTATGCCATGCTGATGAGGCCTAACAAGGTCGAAACAGCTGTCCATGGCTGCTAATGCTTGGGCTCAATCTTTGCTTTGGTAGATTTAAGGGGTAATGCCCGCTACCTTGTGGCCTTAGTGCCCTTTTGAGTGGCTTCAGCTTACTTAATCACATTAATTTGTGAAGTATCCTTGTCACTCCAGCCACATCCCACAAGCTTTACGTTTTCATTGCTTGTTCTATTTAACAATTAGATTATTCACTCTCGATTTCTATCGCGTGATAGCTGATGAGGGCGAAGCCCGAATCAGCTATTACGCATAGAAATCGAGAGCGAATAATCTAATTGTTTTAGTATGAATCTACTAGTCGTTCAAAACTAAACAAGTAAATTATCAAAATTCTCCTCACAGACGCTTCGAAAACGCGAAGAAGCGGGCGCCATTTTGTTGACAGCCGCTACTCACTATCTATCACAGATAGATAGCGAGTAGCGTAGCCAATCAGAGAACGGCATTCGTGATAGAACGCTAGTAGATTTATACTAAATAGAGGTAAAGTGCACATATTTGTAAAAACATTCAACCTGTTCTTTTACATGATACCGGGGCGACTTTCGCCCTGGCACGAGTTCACTCCGGCTTCCTCTTTCAGCTCTGTATTTGTTTACATGATACCGTCGCGAGATTTCGCACCGGAACGAAATTCTCGTTCCGGTGCAGGAACCGGGGTGGAGTCCCGCCGGTGCGACTCGCGCCGGCGTGACATTTTTCGGTGGTATGATGTTAACGAATACAGAGCTGCGAGAGGGAACCGGAGTGAACTCGCGACGGGGCGAAAGTCGCCCCGGTATGAAACTCGCGCCGGTGCGAGTCTTCTGATGTAAACAGCCCCTAGTCAAACAGCATTTTTAGGTCAATATGGACACCCCACTGGCTTTCACAGTGTGGCGTAACCGAGCAAGTTCTTCTAGGTATCAAAAGTTAAAACTTGCACACATTTTTAGACTCTACGAGCTTGGTGTTTTGCGATATTCCGGAATAGAAATACACGCAATACGCTGTAATCGTATTCTTTTGGTAGTTCTCCTGTCTAAAGAATGAACGAAGTAGCTTTCCATTTAGTTCTGTTTCTGACAACAGAACGTTCGTGAATGCAAGAATAAGTTGGCAGAAAACTGTTTACTTTGTAGTACTGAATAAACGTTCCTTTTGGGAAGTTTTGGCGGAAAATCGTGCGCGGCCCACCAAGCCCGTGACGTCACCCTGGATGTCCGGTTCAGCCGCTCTTTCCAGACATGGACTGCAGTACAGTCTTGATAGCCTGCGAGCAAGCTCTTTCCTGGCGGTGGGGGCTGGGGCTCTTTTACTCCCCCTCCCCCTACCCAACGGAAGAGCTTGCAAGCAGGCTACAGTCTTGACTGTAATTATGCACCCTGTTGAAATAAAGTGCCATTCAATTGTACGGTAGAGTTACTTGTACCTCCATCAAGACAATGCAACAGTTTTCCGTTTTCAATAGGTAGTGTGTTCTGTTGGGACTGCATATTGCGCAGAAATTGTCTTCTGAGTGAACTATTTTTCTTTCCCTAGTGCCTCACCCCATAAGAGACGTGGACACAGAAGCCGAAGTCGCTCGCCCCATCGCCGCCATTCCAGGTCGCGCTCTCGGTCGCGTTCTCCTCATCGTCGGCGTCACCGATCAAAGTCGAAATCTCGATCGAAGTCTCCTGAATGGTCGTCGAAGAAGTCAAAGAAATCTGACCGGAAGAAGGAGAAAGACAGCGAGAACTCTGGGATGAGCAAGGAAGAGCTGGAAATCAAAGAAGCGAATGAACTTATTGCTAAACTCGGTCTTAAGCCATTAAAACCTTGAGAGGCTTTGGAATAAGGTATAAGAGCTCATCCCGGAAGGAATCTTTTCTTAGGACAAGTTTTTGTTCTTCTTTATAATGGTTAACTCACCAAGAACATTTTGTTGAAAGCAGTCTTCCCTCATGGATACCGATACGAGTTTTTATTTCCTAATACTCAGGACATTTTCGTTCTTGCCTACATGTACGCAGTTAAGTGGTTTAAAGGTTTTCTCCATCAGAATTTAAACCCCTTTTCGTTTCTCCTAAGGATGGAGTCGTCTGGAGTTGAACTATTTTATGCACATAGCGAGGAAAGAAATGACGAAACAAAAGGATAGAACTCGTCATGTGAACCGGTTCCTGAAAATCTTTTATAGTTACAGGAGATAGACACTTTCACGTGAAACCAATTTCATGAAATTCCCCTCTGGTGAGATCTCTTGCGGCGTAAATCTCCTATCAGAACCTCACTGGTTTTAAACTTTCTGTTTACTTTTAAAGTCGTAGTATTATTTGCGTGCGTTTTTTTGGTAATACTAGCCCGCCAGTAACATTGCAATACAGTGAAAAGAAGAATGCACGCCAGAGCGGTTGCGTCTGCAGCCTGTGGCAAAATTTGCCTCGCTTCCACTTTGCAGTTTAATATGTCTAGGTCTCGGTTATTCACTGGTTATTATCAACTTGACTTTTCTTTGTATGTATTTTGTTGCGATAATTCATATTTCCAGTTATAAAGAATTAAACCCATATTGCATACGCCTTGTGGTGGTATTAGGAATGGATACTTGCGAGAATAAAGCCACGTTCTTGCAAACATTCTCCAGGTGTGCTAAATTACAATCCTCAATTGCCATGACAGCCCTGAGGTGAAATTGTATTTCTCCTGTTTGTTTTCCTATCAGAGTCCTCAATGTCAAAGTGTCTGATTCATGACGATGATTGTGATTATGACTATGATTGTGTCTGGCATTATAACTGTGATCACAATGTATTGTTGTTGTTGTGCCGTTGCTTGTATATTGTGTTCGCCATCCAATGCTGGAGACCATCCTTATTTAGAGATATCGTGAGCAAATAAGCAGCTTCCGTATTCATCAAGTCTGTCCCCGCTCCGCTCCTCCCCTCCCCTCCCCTCCCCTCCCCTCTCACTTTAATTTTGCTTTAACCCTTACTTTCCTGCGATCAAAAAGCGATTTTCGCAAACCCTCAATGAAACGCTTGCTATACATTCGAGATATGCATCCTAAACAAGTCGTGAAAGGCAGTTCTTGTTAAGACTTTAGAAGAGAGGAATGATTTAGTTATGTTTGTATGTTCTTTTGACTGCGAGTCAAGCTATCGCCGGAATTAGAGACTACTCGCAGTCTATATGTTTTCTAAAGTCAGATCTACAAACTTTTGCGTTTGCATATCACAATGCAAGCCGTCGCTCAATAGAACACAGGGAAGCCAATCTATCAAAACCCGATCAAGAGATCTTTATTTATTAAGGCCCCGTTCATATGGAGAAAAGTTGTCCCGGGTAAGAGGGTCACCCTCCTAGCCGAGTCAACTTAAGCGAGCGTTACAATAGACCATTTCTTGATACGTTTATATGAGAAAAAGTTGACCCCTTTGCCCGAGTCAGCAGCACTCGCGCATGCTCTGATTGTCTCACCTTGACCGAGTTGACCCGGCTAGGCGAGCCAAAGTGTTTATATGGAGAAAAGGTGGCTCGGCTAAGAGGGTGACACTACCATCGAAGAGGGTGACCCGGCTAGGCGGGTCACCCCTCTAGCCGAGCCAACTTTTTGTTTCTCATGTTAACGGTTCGCCAAGTTTTGTAAGGAAATGTAGGAAAAGTTGGCTCGCCCAGGGTAGCTTGGGTAGGCGGATGACCCTTTTACCCGAGACAACTTTTCTCCATATAAACGGGGCCTTAGCTTACAATTCATCATAATTTTGGGATCAAAGATACAAAATTCCCAATTTTACACAGCATTTTCCTCGATCGCTTACTTACAGTATTAAATTGTACCCCCGGGAATGTATATAAGCTTTTATTATATCTCTCACTTGGGACGCGCGCTGTGATTAGTCAATTTTGCGGGCCGTATTCTACAGTACGGCCCGCTTGACTTCAACTAGTTTTCTTTCCCGCGCGCCGGATTAACCTCAGAGATAAAATAAATATCTTACTAACCTCGTTTTCTCGGTCCGTACTGTAAGTTACGGATCCTCGTTTTTTCCCATTAATTCATGGCCCGCGCGCTTCGCGCTTGGGCCATAAATCAACGGGAAAATACTCGGTTGGTAAAGCCTGGTTCACACTTCTGACATAAGCATAAACGTAAGCGTAAGCATAAGCATAAGAAAACGCTAGTGTGCATTGAGGTGAAATAAGCATAAGAAAAAGAAACATTTTCCTTTTTCTTGTGCTTATGCTTATGCTTATTTCACAAGTGGGAGCCGGTGCGAAATAGGCATAAGCTTAAGCATAAGCGCCATCTTGTCTATCCACCGACGTGACTCGCAGTGCACATGCGTAAGTCGCTAGTGTGAACATCATTATGCTTATGCTTACTCTTACGCTTGTGCTTATGTCACAAGTGTGAACCAGGCTTAAGAGATACATGTACATATGCAACGGTACGTCACGTCACACACAGACCGTGATTGTGAGATAAATCACTGTGATCAGCGCGAACGTTGGGCACTAATGACGCAAGCAAGCAAAGAAAATGGCGGACGATTTGTTGGGTTACTGTGTGCAGTAACAAGAAGAATGAAGTGATTTAATGAATTGTCATTGACAAAAGCTACCTCCTTTGGTTCCGGAGACCAATGAATTCAAATGGTGGACAGTATATTTGTAGAGAATGGCGTTGAGCCGCCGTTCATTGTCGGTGGCCGGGATGGTTTATTCGACCTCCAGAGTCCGGCATTTTTGGGGAATACTAGTGATGGAGATCCTAACATTTTCTTTCATCGCGTTGATTCCGATCAAATCATTTACCAACCTCGCCGAAAGAGAGCTAAACTAATTGGAAAATATTTGATGGGGGACGCTTTAGGTGAAGGATCTTACGGAAAAGTTAAAGAAATGTTGGACAGCGAGAATCTTCGGCGATGTGCCGTGAAGCAGCGTGAAGATCATGAAGAGGAGAAAGTTGCGCCGGATTCCGAATGGAGAGCAGAACGTTCAAAGGTGATTGTTAATTATTGATTAAGAATGGAGAAAATATGGTAAATCTGGTTGCTTTTACAAAGGTACTCATGCTCAACAATGTTGCACTTAAATTAAATATTGATTGGAGTACAGTTATACATGTACGATGAAGTGATTTGCTCCACTGCAGTGAATCCAATGGTGCTTGTCTTCTTGTCAACAGGGAAATTCAGTTACTAAAACGGCTCAGCAATCCGAACGTTATAAGGCTTTACGATGTGATTTACGACGACAGCAAGCAGAAGATGTATCCTGTTTTGTTGTCATCAGTTGGTTTACCCCAGCCTGTGTAATTTAAGGGCCTTGCGTTGATTTACAGTACATGGAAAAACTTAATATAAATGTTGCTGTACTTCATATGAGTTGCTTTTCACTTCCATTACCATTATTGCTTTGGTTCCGCCGTGCATCAGTGAATTTGTTTCTATTGAGCAAATAAATAATGATGATTGTTTAAATTCATAGCACTGTTTTGGCCAACATACTTTCACTGAAGCGATAGGGTGATTTTCAATTTAGTGTGTTAAAACTAAAACCAGAGTAATCATTCTGACCAATCACAACTGACAATAACATTGCAAATAACCAATGAAAATTCAAAGCAAATACATGAAACTGGCATTGAGTGCAGGAAGATATTACAAGTGCACTTCTAGAGAACATTTGCCCATACAGGCCCCTATATGGAAGGTCATTGAGACTGATACAAAGCTTACCT
This sequence comes from Pachyseris speciosa, assembly GCA_016490735.1. NCBI lineage: Eukaryota > Metazoa > Cnidaria > Anthozoa > Scleractinia > Pachyseridae > Pachyseris > Pachyseris speciosa. Next base: position 12,359 of record JAEMWC010001904.1, on the reverse strand, counting down.
AAGTATTTCCCAAGGGGTGTTCAGAGAGGAAGAGAGCCCAACCAGTAGCATTCCTGATTGTAGTATGGCTGTTAAATTCTCATTTAGCACATCAGAAAACATGATAGTTCTTAAAACTAGACCTCTCTGCCATTTGATTCTGCTCCGGAGAAAAATCGCGAAAATAACTATGGGACATTAATTAGTGTTTCTTGAAAGAAGAAGAAACATTTCCCTTCTCGTTTTGTTTGCAATTTGTTGTGAAAGCACTTCTAGATGTTTATTCATCAGTTCTTCAACATTGAACTGGGCTAATTCTTTATACCCAAAACGAGCAGTCAAAACCACCATACATGTAGATAACTCCAGAAATAATAATTACATCTTACTCATCGTGAGTTGTTTAAATTTTGGCTACAGCTGTACTGTATGTACAGTTACTGTAATAATTATTGCCCTATTTCCGAACACTTTTTGCAAAACTTTAATATCTCACCTCAAAACAGCACTAACGAGCTCAAATTTAGCCACAATGTAGCTTCCACTGCTAGTAATTAGGGCGTGAAGATTTATCACTTGAAGCTCTTTGGTTTCTTTGTAATTGCAGAAAGACTACGCCAGATTTGGTGCCCTAATTCCGGACAGGTTACGAGATAAATGCTCCTTCTTTCATTGTAATATTCTTCTCAATCATGGCAAAATACATCATACAAAAGTCAAATAAAGAAAAATTCTTTTAAAAACTTTCACGCTGTCCAAATTTTAAAGTATTATTTTTCTTTCATTTTAGCGAAGGAGTCATCTGACCGCAAATGCGGGAGTTCACAAGATTCTCATGGGATGTGAATATTGACAAACTCGTGCAGTGCTGCAGTCAAAAATCGTTGATCAGCATTTTAACCACCTATTTTGCTTCTTCAGTCAAAACGGTAAATTAATCACAACACACTTGTTTTTCAACAACTATTCCATGAATTTCCTTTTAAAAGTACCTATTAGTTTGCTGGCTGTTGTTAGGTGTCCGGAATTAGGTACACCTCACCAAAAAAGCAATTAAACTCTTAAGTAGTCTTGCTGGAAGACACGAACCTGCAAATGGAATATTTTTATGTGTTAAAAAACCTGGTCCTTTTAGCTTCACTGGTGTCCAAAAAATGTACAATCTATCACACAACTTGTGAGAAGAGACCGTTCAATTGAAAAGATATAATTCGATGCACGGTAAAAATCACATTCAATAAGAAACAAATTTTACTTACCTTATTGAAATTTAAATCTTCCCACCTAAACGAAGCGTAGCTCGGCCACAAAAAGAACAAATGAAAGCAGACTAGTCAATTACACGGTAGTCTTCGAAACCTATCGCTCGGATTTGTTTCGTTTTTACAACGAAATACAGAATTGTAAAGTCAAAGTGTCCGGAAATAGGGGTGTCCGGGAAATAGGGCAACACACTGTAGGTATTTTTGCAATTCATGTTTTGTCTCCCTTTCTTTTTTTTTTCCTTCCATTATTTACTGTATTGAATGTGTTGGTGACTGGCATGTATGTGGTGGGAGGTGGACACTGCTGAAACTTTTGATGCATTCACAGCTAACAATTGAATTAATGGTACATCCGTTCTTCAAAAGAATTCTCACCTTACGGTATATATCCATACCCATATCATGTGAACATGGAAGTGTCTATAATTATCCATGCTCATATATTTGAAGCAGAAGTATTATTTGAACTACATACAACTGGGATGGACCCTGCACATTCCAGGCCGTCATTGAGGGCCAGGAGCTGGAGATTTTGCTGGTTTATTTGAGTTTGATCCTTGGCTATTCTAATAGAAGTACTATGTATTTAGCTATACTTCAAAAACTGGCTTCCCAGTATTGCGTACTTCACAAATTGGAGACAGTTCTGATATTGCTTTAATTTTGACGTCACTCTCTTGCATTCCGGTAATGATTTCCTGAAAATTTATATAATTATTATAGTTTTCTGGTACTGGAAAAGAAGTATTGCCTTAGTAAACAGAATACCACTGTAAGTAATACTACTGTAAACCTTAACTGGTTGTGAACCAAGGCACAAGATCATGGAGTACTGTGTTGGTGAGTTGCAGGAGATGCTAGATAGTACGGAACAGAAAAAGTTTCCTATATGACAGGCACATGGGTAAGTGGATTATGTAAAACAGAATTGATTAACAGTTTGTACAATGAAAGTACCTGTATTCTGGGTTACTGGTCATTAAGTAAGTGTTGGTCTTTTGGAAACCAGCTGGACTGATGTGTTTTAAAGATTTATTTGAGGTTTCTGTATTGCAGCATTTTTGCTATATTTTGATGAAAATAACAACTGCACTTACATGTAGTAACAAGCTGCACATGTAGATGGACTGTGAATGGTCCCTCTAGTTTTCAGAGTGAATTTATACAGCTATTAAGTTCAATAACTGTGTTGTGGCCATCTTGGATTATTTAACCAAGCGAGGCTGAGAGAGAGGACTTGACTGCTGCAGGTGCATGGGTATGAAAGAAAGGATAGAGGGAGGGGGTGGGGTGGGCAGAGAGGTACAGAGAGACACCAACCCTCTTCACCCCCTGCCTCTTGTGTGTAGAGTGGTTTTGTACTTAGCACAAGGCTTTGGCTCAGCACAGAATCCAAAGTGATTTTCTGCCGTGCCATCACTTTATAGTTGTACAATTTAAGCCCAACAAACAGAACTGGCCCGTTGACTGTACGTGTTGAATTACATTAATGTTGAATGCAGGTCTTCAATTACTAGACTTTTTATACGAGTCTAGCATGGGTTTAATGAGAAATCAGATGGCAGTTAAAGGAGAGATTTGGAACACTGTATACAGTATTTTGATTGATGGAACTGCTTAATGGCAGATGGAAGGTAATTTACAGCAGCTTACTGTTCATGTTGATGAGTACGATGTGCTTTCTTTCTTCACAAAAAAGAGTGTTAAGATCCTGGATGCTTCTTAACAGTAAGAAGAAACACCTGTGCTTGCTACTAATATTACTTTTTACTTTTGTCAGTTGCTGGATGGTCTTGAGTATTTACAGTGTCAAGGAATTGTCCACAAAGATATCCTTTTGTAAAATATTTATTGATTATGCGAGAGTATTGTGTGTTTCCAAAAAATATCCATACCTCTACCACAGAGGGAATTTTGCCTGGGACCCCCTCTCCCCCCACCTCTCTGGATTTTCCATTTTTTCTAGAAACTGATAATCCCCCCCCCCCCCCACCCCTCCAGAATCAGTTAAAACTCCCCAACCTCTCTGGAAAGTTAAATATGTTTTAACAAGAAAGACAATTAAAATGCTGCAGATGCAAATACAGAGGCCATATTATCGGTTTTCTGTTTGAACAAAGATAAAATAGTTGTTTGTAAATTACCTTGAGAGACATAAATAATTTTAGCATCCCAGTTAATCTCTTCTTATGGCCAAACTTTTAAAATTCACCACAATTTTAGAACTTTGCAAATGCAATTGCAGACAGACATAAGAAACAATGACAGCTTTCCGTTGGTACAGCAGAGTATAAAACATGAACAACGGATGTCTTTCATTGAATACCGGTAATAGTGAAATGATTGCATTAAGCCCTGTACCGCATATGTGACGAAACAGCTAAGCAAAATGCCTTGTGAGGCAGATGGCTCAGCCATTTCCTCTAGTGTGCAGGGAGGTTTTTGTGAGATTTTCTCCTGTGAGACTGAGGAAAATATTAAACACGTCTGATATTGATCACATGGCCTCGCAAGGTGAATTTGTCACCAAAATTGTACCACACACTAGACGAAATGGCTGAGTCATCTACCTTGTGAGGCATTTTGCTCAGCTGTTTTCTCACATTTGCTGTTGGTTTTACATGATGTTGGAAAGTTTTAAGTTTCTTTTGTCATATGCAAATTAGTGTACTGTTTTCAACGCAGAAGGAAAAGATTTCAAATTGGTTTTTGCTGCTGTCACAAACATCTCAATTAATTTTAATTACACTAAAGTCTTGGTTTGAAAATAGAAGGAATATGTTCAGCAAACGTTTCAGTGCAAAATATTCCAATGGCATAGTCCATGCTGAAATGTAATTCAATATTCTGTTCTAAAAATACTCTAGAGAGGCTTTGGCACTCCTTCCATGATTTTTCAATAACCAACTAAAGATTTTCGTCAGTTAAGGTTTTGAATACTACATAGTAAATAAGTCAAAAGCTTTGCAAATACTTAGAGGACAACAATTTGTAACATTTCTTGTTTACAAATTAAATCAATGCATGTGTGCCCTCATGGCAGCACAGCGTCGAAAAGCGTTTAATTTTACTCGAAATTCCTGATAATTCCTGGTTCAATGATATGATTTCCTAAATTTTGTTGAGTTTGTATTAGAGGTAACTTGTTGTTTGGCGTTTCTCTGTCCTTGATTCTCGTTTCTAGATCCTCAGTACTGGTCAAAATGAAAATCACCAAATGTAAGAAGAAGGTTACGTGTTCACTTCTCACATATATTCATACACTTCTAATCCAAAGTGCTTTCAAGAAAATTGTAATTACTTTTCTTTCGTTTGTTTTGCACCATAATGATTGTGTTAATTAAAATCGTTAAGCCAATAGTTATTTGTGTTTTTGAGAACATTCAAGCAACTGTCTGGAAAAAAAACTAATTATCTACCCCCCCCCCCCAGAACTCCAACACAGACTTGATCACAATACCTCAAAAACATTGGAAAATACCGGTAATACAGTGTGCTCCAGTCTTAAGAAAACTGCCAAACACTACCTCAAAAATACAGTACAAATAATGGCAGCATTCACTGTGCAGCACTACAATGATGACTTGTCTCTGTGCTGTTAAAGAAAATAAATTATTTTATTGCAAACTGTATAATGTTAAACCTTAACACTAGTCTTTGTTACATATCAAGCCAGGGAATTTGCTTCTTGCCACAGATGGAACATTAAAAATATCAGACTTTGGAGTTGCAGAGGTATGTTAGGAGAACATTATTATCACTAAGAGCATTTTTAAGATCAGCTAGCATTTTTACATATTAATTGTAATCATACCTATTATAATAGTTAGTCTACGTATTACAGTACATACTAGACTTTGTCTATTATCTATTATTATTACATTGTCATTTATCTATCTATATTGATTTTAAATATGCTTTTTGTACACGTAATGAGTACTAATTATCACTTTAAAATTGTAAATTATTTTCCCATTTTGTGATGCGCATGTGAATATCTTTCTATGTAACACGCACAATAGAAGTAAATTTATTACTATTATTAACCCTTTAAGCCCCAAGAGTGACCAGCATCAAATTTCTCCTTGCAGTATCAATACATAAATCGAGAGAGAAGGTAACGAGAGTCAAGGACAGGATCACTAAATACAAATTGTCATGATCTTTAACAAATTCTCCCAATTAGTACCATAAGAAAATGTATGGTTACCAGTGAGGAGATTTTGTATTTTGACTTCAGGGCTCAAAGGGTTAAGAGTAATTTGATGCCAGTAAAATTATATAGTACATGGTCAAGTTTTTTTTTACAATTTTGAGAACCGTGCCTTATTTTTAGCCTTTTGCTTTTTGAGATGGGAATGGCATCAATAAATATGGTATCAAACTACATACCACATTGTACATGTACAGTGTATAAAGATGCAACGTCCTTTTGGCAATTTAGGTAAGGTTAATACACAGACTCTTGCAGTAAAAACTGCAGTTTTCTCACACACTGTGCCCATTGAGAAGAATTATTCATAGTTCATCTTCAAAATATTTGTCGCTGATTTTTCCTACAAAAAGTATTCAGAAATAATTAAGCCACATTCTTCCATCTTTGTTTATTCTGCTTATTTCCACCATCATCATCTTGCTAATCAAATATGCCTATCTGTGGCCTGGTAAACTGATAAACTAATTTTAAGCAAAGTAATCAAACCATTATTTTTAGGTTTTATGTGGTTGCAAAACATTGTGTATGCTTTCTAGTTTTCAAAGCAACACTAAAACATATCTATACAGGTCAATCTTGGCAGGCAGGCAAACAGTAACAGAAATTGCAGTGTTTGTATGCAAATTTGTTGCAAAAAAAAAAAAGGGTGTGAAACGCCTGTTTTATACTCAGCATAAAAATAACAGACAAAATAACATTTTCTGGCGTGGTAAATCCCTAAAATTTTGTCGGTAGAACCCTTTGCCTAGTACTATTAATTAGCAATGTATTTTTGGCTGAGAAACAGACACTTCACGCATTTTTTTGACAACGGAATTGTATACCAACACTGTAACATGGTTCGCACGGGCCTTGAATGGTCTTTGAAAAAGCATTAACCCCATGAAAAGTCCTTGAAAATTGAAAAATTTGCTCAAGTCCTTGAAAAGTCCTTGAATTTTTCCCAGTAGTCCTTGAATCTTATCCAAAGGTCCTTGAATAAATAAAACTTCATTAACGCATTGTTGTCTTGCGCACAGAAAACGTTGAAAGCTCAGCAAGACACAAATTTGTGTGTGAAACATGTTGTAAGTTTGTGTGGTGATTTCTGGTGTAGTTCATTGCTGTTATTTGACGTACCTTAGGAACCTTACCTTCCAGGGATGAGGTATTGCAATAACCTGTAGCCCCCTACAATTTCTAATCGGTCTTGTGAGTCATCTCGTGCACAAGGAATTTTGCGGTGTCATGGAGACGAAAGGGCGGAAAACCCAACAGGAACAGTCACAACAAAAGTCTTAACTAGAGGAAATTGATGAGATTAAAAAGAAGAAAAGAAGAGTGGATTCTGATATAAAGTCTCTTAATGAAACAGCAGATGAACTTTGCTTAAAAGCAGAATCCACAGGGGAGTTGACCTTCGTGACCCAAGCCAATTCACTTCGAAAAACAGCCAAGGACAAAATTCAAGAACTAACTGACTTAATTCCAAACTGGAAAAGCTAAAAGAATAGAATGATACAATCAAAAAAGATGGTGTCTTAAACTGCGATAAGGTCTACAGAAGAACCCTCATCAGGAATTTGATTAATGGCTGCCTAATAGAGGATGGCTTGCTTAATAGAGGTTTGACTGTACATTGTATTAAACACGTACCCGTAGATGCTCACTTCAATGTCTTTATTTACAACTTTTAGTATCAAATGTGCATTGTGCTTTACCAGTTGGTTTCAATTTGCTCTGCAGAGGTTAAGTCCATTTTCTGCCGATGACACTTGCAGAACCAGTCAGGGATCACCTGCTTTTCAACCCCCTGAGATCGCAAATGGCCTGGAGACTTTCTCTGGATTCAAAGTTGACATCTGGGCTGCAGGAGTTACACTGTAGGTTTTTTCAGATGCTGCTAGCTTTAAGTTGGTTTAGTTGGTAGAGCACTGCATCAGTATTGCAATGGTCTTGAATTCCACTCCCAATTCAGGCTTTTCTTTTCTGCAACTGGGTTAAAAATTGTTCACAACTGTGGTGATTTATAACATCTTTAATTGAAATACACATTGTATGTAAAACAGGAATATACTTTGTTACATGTATGTTCTTAGCTGCTTTCTGTTTGACTTCTAAAAACTTTTGTTTGGTACAAGTTGTTTGCTGATTTCATTATACTTTAGTAGACTGGCCAATGCATATTTTGGTCAATCTGTTTATTGCTGTTTATGACTTCAAAGTGTGAGTGTGTTTCATTGTTGCTCTCTGTACATATTCCATCAGGTACAACATTACTACAGGGAAATATCCTTTTGAGGGAGAGAATATCTACAAATTGTTTGAAAATATTGGCAGAGGAGAGTTAACAGTTCCAGAAGGAGTGAGTGATGCCTTAGCTGATCTTCTGAGAGGTACTGTACTTTCCAATGACAGAGAAATTTGTGTATTTTGCTGGCAGCCAAGGGGACTACAGAAGGGGCTATGCTGGTAGGGCTATGGCCCTACTGTATATAGCTGCCCTACCATTTTATTTTTGGGGTTGATTTTTTAGGGCTCCAGATGGCATGCATATGGATAATGTATAAATTTTACCGCTTGAACTTGGCCAGATGTTTTAGCCCTACTACTTTAAAATGGTCTCTTAAAATGGTCATATTCTTGCAAAAATGTTTTTAATGATTTAATCAGTGCAGGAAATCCTTTAAAGAGAATGTAGTGTACATGTAGATACACTGTATACACTGCGATAAAAATTATTGATTGAAGTGAGTTTTGTTTTTGGTTTGTTACTGCAGGTATGCTTAATGCAAATCCAGGGAACAGATTAACCATAGAGCAAATACGTCAGCACAGGTATGCTAACCTGACATCCTCTGTAACCCTCTGTAATTAATGTACTGTTACTCTCATTGGGAAATCAAATCAGATTGTCCTAAGCCCCAAGGAATCTCCACTACTTCCTCCTAAAATTTAGTCAATAGGCTTCCAAAAATTTCCCAATCTGTTTGCAATCTGGTATTAGTCACCCTCTCTTCCTTTTTGGGTTAATTTCGAAGCTTTTCAGACATATAAAAAGTGGTGCTCTCTGTTCACAATAGCACTTTCACATATGTTTTGCTATGTCCAGGTCAAAAATATCATTTACATGTACCTCCAACCACACCCAAAATGCTTCTTTAATGGTCAGAGAAAAATCATAATAACATCATTAATTTGTTGGCAATTTCTTCAAAATGTGTTAATTCATGTCCGCTTCTTGCCATCTGTAACAACAGACAGCAGTAAAATTAATTATTTCAGTTCAGTGAATTTTGTTAAGTAACAATATTAGCCTATTTTTTTATGGCTTGCATTGATGTGAAGACAATTTTAGATAAAGTGCTTCTAAAATATTGTTACAGTGTCCCTTTACACCAGGGTTTCGTTATTGATCATGTTTAAAAGTGAACATGTCTTTGTTTAATGGTATCAAAGCGTATATATTGCTTTTTGGCCAAAAAACCCAAATCTCTCTACATTTGCTCAACTTTAGCATACAGACTGGTTATGGTGTCAGAAATGAAGTTCTGCACTTATTAATTTTTTGTTACAGGCTGTATTTAAAGGCCTGGATTCAGCAAATTAGCATGTGACTTTTGCCTAAAACTTGACCAACTCAAAACAAAAGAAATCAACCATGCATCAGATCCTTTTGTTTCTGTTTCTTGAGTTTTTGGCGAAAGACATACACCTGTAAACTAATCCTTCAGATCTTCTAGCTTTCTGATAATTGCAAAATAAGTTGAGAACTTCATTTCTGACACCATTTCCAGTCTATTATGCCAAAGAAGACTCAGTTTAGAGATATTTTGGATTTTAAGGAAAAAAGTGATGTACGCTGTATGTAACTTTTGCGGAATACCCTTCATTTGTTCCACCTGTCAGCAGTTATATCGTAGTACAGTATGTGCTGAAATGTTTGGGAATCACAAGGCCTTGTTGCAGGTCACACTAATAACCAAAATAAATTAATTTTCATTTTCAAAGTGAGCCCTCTCGAGGAATGCTATAACTCAATTAATTCATATTCTAATTTACAGATGGGTATGCAAAAGCCACCTTAAAACCAACCACTTTGTTCCCATTCCGCCACTTGAAGAGGACAATATGCTCCGCAGCATGAGTGTAATACCCTACCTGGATGATCTGCACAACCCATGCTTTGAAGAAGATGAACCAGAACAAGACAGTCGTTATGACGAGTCTTATTCAGCAGGTAAGAGTCACCCCTTAACAGTTTTATAGAGTGTTGTAGCATTTGTATGAGTGCAATTTTCCTTCAACTGGCACATTTAAAAAACTTGTGACTCTTTTTACAATGTATATGGAGAAACTGAGGAGACACTTAAGTTAATAACATTTTTGTCCCAGTGGTCATCAGCTCTTAGTTTCTGAAATGCAGTACAGTGAAATCCAGAGCATTGAATGTAATGTAATGCCTTGTCTTGACTTGTTACTATTAATATTGATCTGGTATTACTAACAGTTTCAGTTTATTTATTTGCCAGAAAAAGAAATTATCATAAATACATACATACCTGTAGACATTCAATATACAAAAATTAGAGATAAGGAGACGTAAAAAGGGGCTCTTTTAGGTTGGTGCATGTAACACAAAGGTGTTATTGTAACTAAGCAAGGAAGGCAGATCTTGAATATGAAAAGAAGATTGTGAGTAAGAATTCCCATGCCTTTTCAGGGTTTTCAATAAGTTTTGAAATAGCTGTTTGAGCTAAGTAAAGTAGGTGGTGACCTGATGAATTTTTTTAATAATTTGAGTGAAAATGACAAAATAGGTGGTGGTAAGAGGTAAATTTTGACAAAGTAGGCAGCGATTTTCACTGGTTGCCGGCTTCTAATGAAACCCCTGCTTTTAGATTTGTTAATTTCACTCAATTAGTATAGGTAATCACATGATTTCGAGTGCAATTTGGAATAAATAAGCACGAGTAAATTTTTTCAAAGACTAACAAAATTGCACGAGCCCGTAGGGCGAGTGCAATTTGTGGTCTTTGAAAAAATTTACAAGTGCTTATTTATTCCAAATTGTACGAGAAAAATCATGTGATTACATATTAATAATTTACACGAAAAAATTGTGTTTTATAAGCAACGCAGGTGAACCACGTGCAAAAATAATTTATTCATCACGCGCAGGTCAAAACAACAGTTTAGTCAATGTTTTAAAAGTTTTTAAGCCGCAAAAACCGTCTGAAAAGTTGTATGCTATAGCTACAAGGCTGCTTCGTTTTTCAAGTGTCTATCAAATGTTGTATAATCATTACCTTCAGTATTTCTGGTTCATAATCTTCGTCTTGTTTGTTGTTGTTTCCTCGGCGTAAAATGGCTTGAGCAAAGAGTTATTCAAGTTCAACGGGGTCATAACTTTCGATTTCTTCGGGTAATTCCCTTCTGTAGACATCACGTTCTCTAAACAGACAGCCGAAAAGCAGTCCTCGGCCATTGTTTGATGCTGTATAATCATTACCTTCAGTATTTCTGGTTCATAACCTTCGTCTTGTTTGTTGTTGTTTTCTCGGCGTAAAATGGCTTGAGCAAAGTGTTATTCAAGTTCAACGGACTGATAACTTTCGATTTCGTCGGTAATTCGCTTCTGTAGACATCACTTTCTCCAAACAGACAGCCGAAAAGCAGTGCTTTTCGTACCGTGCTCGTCTTTAGAGCTGTTTTCAACTCCTCTGCGAAAGGAAAGCTGTTCACAACGTCGGCCATTGTTTGATGTTTTTCACAATTTTCAACGCGGCTCAAACTTACCGCGAACTTGTTGCTATAGAAACAGCGACGATTTGATTGGCTCATTCAAATTTCTATTGTTTCTAAACCAATCAAAATACATTTGTAATTGCACTGTGTTACAGCTTTGCACTCGTGTTACACGTTTTTGCACTGTGTTACAGCAAAACTGCACTGCTTTTTTAGCCAATCAGAATTGAGTAATTTTTTCGTGTATATTATTATCATGGAAATAATGTGAAGTTTATTAACCCCAAATTTCTTTTAGATTCTAACAAGCTTTGCTGAGATGTGCTTTTTTCCACAGCCATATATGGTACCAAGCAAAAACAACTCTGCTCTTATGAGGCACTGTTCTTAACTAATAGTAACATTTACATCCAAGTTGGCAAGATTGAGTAAATCACTGAGTTTGTTGTTGAATAACTAGTTGTGAATATTAATTACCATGATAATTTTTGTTGTACTTTGCAGATGACTTCCTCAATTGCATAACCTCCATGTCTTAAAGTTGCATAACTGTCCATGGCTGCTAATGCTTGGGCTCAATCTTTGCTTTGGTAGATTTAAGGGGTAATGCCCGCTACCATGTGGCCTTAGTGCCTTTTGAGTGGCTTCAGCTTACTTGATCACATTAATTTGTGAAGTATCCTTGTCACTCCAGCCACATCCCACAAGCTTTACGTTTTCATTGCTTGTTTTATTGATATGTGGGTACTTGAGCCTGAGCATTAGCTATGCCATGCTGATGAGGCCTAATAAGGCCGAAACAGCTGTCCATGGCTGCTAATGCTTGGGCTCAATCTTTGCTTTGGTAGATTTAAGGGGTAATGCCCAGCCTTACCATGGCTAGGCCATTAAGTGCCTTTTGAGTGGCTTCAGCTTACTTGATCACATTACATGAGAAGCTAGAGCCTCGATTTTTATTGCGAAAGCGGCGTAGAAGCCGCATTCACTGATATTTGTGGAGATTATAATTAAGCTATCAATCAACTCCATTGTTTTGAAGGAAGAGGCCATTCCACTCAAAGAGCTCCAATCATGTCTATACCTGTCAACATAAGTTAATTTGGCGAGCTTTAAATGAGTCTCCAGTTATCTCTTGACACTATCTATAAACAGAAATCGGAAGTGATTTAAAA